>JAMKCH010001797.1:0-73386 GCA_023653785.1 Ophioderma brevispina
CATATCCCACAATGCACTCATTTGGGAAATTTTCCACCTCATAAAGGGTCATGTGATCACATAAAAACCTATTCTTAACACATAAAAACCCTGACTTTAACTCTCATTTTAGCCCACAAAGCATTAGTACTTAGGGAATGTTTTGCTGATATGAAATGTCTTGTGGTTCTTAAACTTTTGGAACACTTTTTTATTCCCTAAGTACTGATCATGTGTTTTTAGTTACAGTACGGATAGGCACATTGCTATTCATCATGGCGGATTGATTAAAACACCCTCTGCGCGAGGCCTTAAGGGGGGTTTCCAAGGTTTTCAAATTGAAAACCTTGAGTCTACTAGCTAATTGATACTATATCATGATATGAAAGTGTAAACTTTCAGCTTTCTTTGCTTTTTGTTGAGGTAACTAGGACAGCCATGTGGCGTAGCTGAGGGGGGGGGGTAACGTGCACCGGCGGCCACTTTCATGTGGCGCTTAAATACGTTTGGGGGAAATAAAAATTGACACGTCACAGCCAGTATATGGCCTATAGTTCATAACTTAGAGCCCTTAGAATGTATTAAACTTGCTAATACTCGAGCGCTTCCGGGGGCTTCACCCCTGGACCCCCCATCAGGGCAAGTATAGATAATTTTGCTCATGATGATTAGATAATAAGCTCTCCAAACGTACTCAAACATGCTCAAACTCGAGAGCTTCCGGATTGTCACCCCCTGCACCCCCGTCAGGGGCACCTATAAATAATTTGCTTCATGGTAATGAGAGCTCTCCAAATGCACTCAACATCTAAAAATCGAGAGCTTCCCGGGCTGGCCTCCGCCCCCTGGACCCCGCCAGTAACAGTATAGTTCATTGCGTCATGATAAAGAGATAACTTAGAGCTCTCCGAAGCACGTCAAACATGCTAACACCGCTAGAAGCTTCTTTTAACCCCACCATGGCAGAAAATGTATTTTGCTGCATGATAATGAGATAACTGCGAGCGTCTCTGAAACACATTCAAACATGCTAAACCCGACAGCTTCCGGGGGCTCCGCCCCCGGAACCCGAATAGGGCCCCTAAGCGAGCCCCTGGGGGGGGGGGGGGTAAGTTAACATCTTCCCCGGGCGCCACATCCACTAGCTACCCACTGGACATTCCGTTCAAATTTGATGCTCGATTCAAGCATGCATCAAACCAACTCGAAATTTTCAGCTCGACGGCATTTCTTAGGTATTTCTTTATTATCACCACCCAGTGATATTTAACAATATTAAAACACAAATATTTTAACCCATTCGTCATCCCCTATTACACCACAATCACTAAAAAATAATCTATTTCTATTTTTAAAATAAATGAACAATTATAAAAAATAAAAAATTTGGGCCAAATTTTATATTTTTTTGCAATTGTTAATTAGTTCAATTACGTTTCGCTCAATATTTCAAATAGTGAAAATCGGGACTTTATGAAAACGGGACGAACGTAACTAAAAAACGAAGGTCGTATCAACGTGAAATTTGGCACAGATTCAAGCATCCAAAGGGTTTTTTGAATTGGGCTTTATTTGGAATTACGGCATAACGTTCCGGATTGGTCCCGCTCCTGGTTTGCTAGCCAACCATATCAAAATCCGGCTTCATGGTTTTTTGCGCACTATACCCATGCACCTTCTACCCAAAGTTTGGTGTAAATGCAAGTTCCCGGTAATCATTTCCCGTGTTTAGCTAATCAGAGGCCTTTCGTACCATGGGTACAAATCAAATAAGTCCCGTTTTTTTAAAACTTTTCAACATGGGCTACAAAATGATATACGACATGCATAAATAATATATTGGTAAGTCCAGAAAATTGCAGTCGAGGTCGGGGTAAAAAAAATCTTGCCCCAAAAAGCATTAACTTTACAAAATGTAAAAAAAATAAAACAAGTTTTAAATGTTTGAACTGTTCACATCATACACTAAGTTTTGGTTTATGTTAGAGCAAATGCCATTAAATTAATCAATAAATTACCTGGCCATACAATTCCCCTGTCATTCCAGAATGCCATCTGTCTTCTCATTGTCAGTGAACATCGCAACAGGGTCTTCAAGAAATCTAGAACCAATAGTAATGTAATGTTTTTATATGTGATAGTATCTTTTACTACAAGGCTTACTTAATTGCAAATTGCAAGAGAAACCATTTATAGTTGCAAAAGCTTACCTCCACGTGTCCGCAAATAAACGGTAGTCCGTGTTCACAGGCTGGTTGCCCTCCAACTATCTTGCCGTTTTAAAGTCATATAAACACACCTTCGTTCACTGTCTTTGCCCAACGCAGTTCCGACGGGTGACCAGTCCACATCACTAAATCGCGAATCTTCCCATTCATAGCCTTGGTCTTTGTATTTCAGACCTATAAACCTTTAAAACGATTGAATGCAAAATCATATATATTGAAATCATCTAGGTTTCATCAATATTTATCCAACTTAATTAATTGGTTGTGGTAGTTAGGTTGTGATATCACTGCCCGCAGAAAGTTAGTTTTTAGTCTCACAGTTAGTCGGCTTTGTATGTACAAATTCCAGCATTCAATTTGTTTTCAAATGAGTTAACACTTGGACCCGTGATAGGCAACTTCCTGTGCCTCGGACACCAAGGATGTTAGCGGTAATGATTAGTCTCTTGTGACATGCAGCCAACACAATTTCGTGGGCAGACCAGACGATACCTAGCTTTAGCAATGATTCGGCTTCACTGCGCTAAAACAATGAAACCGCTTAAGAGAATCTGGACTACTTGTAGCCCAGGTTACCAGGTAAAGAGTTAATAATTTTATATATTGCAGATATATTGGAGAGGATAGCCCACACTATCGAATCCGGTTTTAATAGTGAATATTAATAACGTGGGGCTTCAAAACCCCAATCGCCGGCTGACTGTCGGTTCCTGACGTTGCCCCATTTTCATTGTTTATGACAGAAACTAGTTCCAACAAGAAATTACCGGGGGAATCTGCGAGCAACCAGTGATTGGGTTTGAAGCTACCCCTTAGGCTCTTCTGCTATCGATTTTAATGCCTTCTTTCAAAGATTATAAACATGTTAAGACTTTTTACATACTTATAAACATGACAAAGAAGACGATTTTGATGTGTAGTAGTTATCAGAATTAAGAAAAAATATTTTACTCAATACCAAGAATAACACCTCATACCAGCGATCTCTTTCTTTCCAGTTTGCGTCGTCGTGCAGAACATCTAAGAGGAATTCATGTTCCGATTTATTGACAATGGCAGCAAGTTCTGATTGGACAGACAGACAATATTGAGCGGCATCTGAATATGACTGGGGTTGGCTTACGAACAGATACTTCTTCTCATGTAATTTCCAAGTTGAATTAGTACACCCAGCTATGAAAATAAGTCAGAAATGGTTAAGTACATAAAGCAAATTCCAAAGGAAGTCACGATCTCTGGGTAGATTCTTAAAAGAATGGTTTCGCCTCGCAGAATCAGCATTTAATCTGAACTGCACGTCGCCACGACTTGATTAGTCCTAATCAAGTCTATAAGGCCTGAAGTACATTCCATATTCTATATATAATGTAATAGAATTTCTAATATGAATTGCTATAAATTCGATTAAGGATAACATATTTTGAATTGTTTCACTTCCAGATATTTGTAAAACAACACACATTTTAAAATCTTATTTGTTTTGTATTCTGTCCGAGATGATATGCCCCTATTAGGGTGTCGGCATTTCAATTTGCACATCGCTCATAGGGTTGCGTAATCGTTAGACCACGTTGAGTAAATGGATGATTAACAGAGTAACACATGGAAGTCCTCTTTTGTGGATTTTGTGGATAGACTACATACCTAAGTAGGGCTGTGGTTAAAAACAAAGGATTAAGAAGTGTTAAAATTCATATTTCATATATTATGAAAAAGCGTAGTTCTAAATTTGTAGAAACACCCAAAACATTCCAAATCTTTATTTGAATCGTTTGCTTAAACAATTTGTTCTAAGAAAGTGAGGAGCACGAAAAATGCTAACTTTAAATTTCGGCATCACGAATTGAATTTTCATAAGCTACAACTTGGGCGTATTTTTCATAGATTTGTACTGCAGACGTGTGCGTGTGACAATAAACAATAGCTGAATGACCATGTCCAACAATTTTCATAATAAAAATATAATAGGGTGGCCCCACGACTGACTGGCCAGATGGTGCTTGTGGAGCTGAAATCCCCATTTTAATTCTGGCTTTTTCGATTAAATTAATTCATAAGATCTAAACAGGTTTGACATATATTGCACATGTTATATGTCTTCAAATTATTAATTTATTGATTCGAAAGAACTTTATTAGGTATCTATTCACATGTGCGGGGCTTTTAGTAGAAAACACGCAATATCATTAATAGTGTGGATATCGTAGTGGAAAATATTGGACTGCCCATCCAATATGACACTATATTAGATATGCAAAACAACAAATCCTATCTTTTATTCTCTAAATCTTGAGAATGATCTATCCAGGAGGGACGGTCAATTGATTAAAGAAGACGTGAATAATGCATATAACATTTAAATCATGAAACATAAAATAAAATGTGTGCATCATATTAATGTAGAAATATCAACCGATCAGATTGTTCAATAAGCGAAAAAGTACGCCTTACCTTGTAGCTGCCGTATTTGTATGATTCCTACACGGTCGCCATCACGGAAACTCACAGGACCCTTAGATGAAAACAAAAATGAAATTGATACTTAGGTGTTAGAATCATTTGCATATTTGCAACATGTGTGTATTGTCATATGGAACTCTTTCCGTCATTTGTTTATTTTCGCAATGCATTCTAGTGAGTGTGAAAATAATCCAA
Source organism: Ophioderma brevispina (assembly GCA_023653785.1). Taxonomy (NCBI): domain Eukaryota; kingdom Metazoa; phylum Echinodermata; class Ophiuroidea; order Amphilepidida; family Ophiodermatidae; genus Ophioderma; species Ophioderma brevispina. The sequence continues at coordinate 4,863 of JAMKCH010001797.1, forward strand.
ATAAATAATCGATCTTAACAACAAAAAATAGCCAGCTGAATAGTGTTGTCTTTCATAACTATTGTGCATCAACTGAGAACGCTTGTTATGGGAACTAGTTTTTGTTTGTTTGTTTGTTTGACACGCCTATCGGTAGCTACTTGATAAGAACGCGAATTACAATTTACCGAAACTCCTATAAATCGGGTTTCGTTCAACAATTGGAAGAATATACGTCCCATTTCTTAAAAAAAAAAAAAAAAAAAAAAATGCCTTTGCACTTTCGGCATCTCCTTGTTGTTATTATGGAAGGGGTACAAAATTCCCTGTAGGACTCTATGGGGACGGGGACATTATACCCTTCCCTATGAAAGGGAACCAACCCTATGCAAAATAAAAAGCATATTTTGAATCAGTATCATTAAATATGTTTTTTAATATTTTTTACAAAGAAATCTTGGTATTACAATTGTTGACCTTTCTTGAATAAACAAATGACCTTTAGCCTATTTTCACAAATATCTTGGAAAGGAAGCACCACACACATGTGACCCAATTGACTTTTTTACTCCTGGTAACCTAAGGAATAATTTGAGCTATATTTCATTAGATTTAGAGCAGTTCAAATATTTGACCCCCATAGAAACTTTACCCCTCTCCCGGGGCTACACGCAACAACGGGTCTCCGGCAGACTTCCATATTTTCAAAAGTTATATTTTTCTCTGAATTTTCCCGTATTCAGCTACTGGTATCTCGTTCGTCTAACCAAAACCTTCTGGGCTGACGGTCTATTACCTTGTAGCTGCCGTATTTGTATGATTCCTACACGGTCGCCATCACGGAAACTCACAGGACCCTTAGATGAAAACAAAAATGAAATTGATACTTAGGTGTTAGAATCATTTGCATATTTGCAACAAGTGTGTATTGTCATATGGAACTCTTTCCGGCATTTGTTTATTTTCGCAATGCATTCTAGTGAGTGTGAAAATAATCCAAATAAATAATCGATCTTAACAACAAAAAATAGCCAGCTGAATAGTGTTGTCTTTCATAACTATTGTGCATCAACTGAGAACGCTTGTTATGGGAATTAGTTTTTGTTTGTTTGTTTGTTTGTTTGACACGCCTATCGGTAGCTACTTGATAAGAACGCGAATTACAATTTACCGTCAAACTCCTGTAAATCGGGTTTCGTTCAACAATTGGAAGAATATACGTCCCATTTCTTTGTCGTCATAGTGAAGTCTTCCAGTCGACGACCTTAAAACCTCGAGCAACAGAAACAGCTTTTATGAGCATTAGCGCTATCGCCCACGCAGCATCATAACCAAAGGGATTGTAGCTGTGCCATTCGTAATTTCCTCACCCCACTTAGGGTCTTCCATATACTGCTTCAGCAAATCTACGTATGTCCAGCAGTCTGTGGACAAATAAAGTATTGTTTCGAGTTGAGATTTCCGTTCTGCTTGGTCCTAATGCAAGTAACTTTTATTATCATTTCTGAGGTGAGGGTAAGTACACTGCTTAAAAAATAGAACAGAAATGGCCTTATAACGTCACCCTTGTCACGACGCTTCTGTATGTACAGATTCTTCTTCAAACATGATTGTTGATAAACATCCATGCTTTTTTTATGCGAGTTGCCCCACATTTAATTGCATTTGAAACTCATTCGTAAGTTCACTTGCTCTATTATGCTACACATATTCACACTTTCTTGAACATCTCTTGATGCAAAGAGAGTGTTCCTTGTTTCAGATAGCCAGCCAAGCAAAATTATAGAATGTGGTCCAGGTGCAAAAGCAATTGGAAAGTGTATAGTTTTCATAGATCACTTCCCCCTCAAAGATGGTGGATCAACGCTACACGTCTCTGAACATATCAATGGCGGTGTTCCCAGTGCAAAGCAGGTGAAGCATAGTTCATAGGTCACCATACTTTCCACTCAAACCCAAAGATGGTGGATTCCAAACCCCTACACTCACCTGAATATATAGAATGTGGTCCAGGTGCAAAACAGGTGGATGCATAGTTCATAGATCACTTCCACCTCAAAGATGGTGGATCAAACACTACACTCACCTGAAAATATAGAATTGGTCCAAGTGCAAAACAGGTGCATGCATAGTTCATAGATCACTTCCACCTCAACAATGGTGGATCAAAGAAAACACTCACTTGAACATATAGAATGTGGTCCAGGTGCAAAGCAGGTGCATGCATAGTTCATAACATAATTTCCACCTCAATGATGACTGCTAATCCGAAACATGAGCACTCTATATTCATTCTTTGAATTTAGATTCTGTTCAGATTAGACGTACAACTTATTAGATAATAAAACTTACATAGAAAAGGTCCTTGATATTAGCGTCAAGAAATGACCCCAGCCATCATTACCCTACCCTAACCCTAACCCCAACGCTGATTGCAGAACTCCAAAGCCTTAATCCTAACCCCAATTCTGAACTCCAAAACCTTGATCTTAACCCTAAACCATAACTTAAAATCCTGGAATTTTGTGATTATAGGTAAACAAAATCAGTAAATAGGATTTTAATAAGTGTTTGAAGTGCTGTTTTATGTTTTGGGGAATGATACGGGTTTAAATGGAAATATTTAAAGCGGCACGGGCACATTTTCACAAACTATAAATTTCTTCTTCAATTTGCTCCTCAATTGATAGTCTAAGGCCCATGGAAAACAGAGATATATTTTACAACATATAAAATAACCTACCCCAAAACAGATAGGGACATTGATATGAGGATAAAGACATCCAGGTAATTTGTAGGCCAACTTTTAAGTTTTCCATAACTTTAATCAACAAATGTGTTAGTACATGATATATTTTGACTCGTACTCACTGATGTTAAAACCGCAAAGGTTATAGACCGGTCAAACAGTGTGCATAGCGTGAGAAACATGCATACGGAGTGTGTGTTCTTGTGTTAAAAGCCATTTTCGTCGTCTGCTGAATTTCGCGTCGCCGGCGACACTAAATTATAAAATCGTTCTGTTTACCCATAAGGAAGCTGATTTGATCTTAATCATTTCGGGTGAGGGCTTTTGTATATAAAAGCTTTACAACCATGCAAAAATATCGATTTTGAAAAATCTTGAGGGCGCACTATTTTTCAAATGTGCCAGTGTCTCTTTAAATGTGATGATCAAAGTTGTTTGCCGATTTTATCCTTTTGAGACAGGCTGTACACATAATTCATATATTGTAACTACGGTAACTTGTAAAGATATTTAAACCAGATCACGGCACTCTAATTACCCCCGTTGCTAGGTCAATGCTTCAGTATACTTGATATGTAAAAGCTATTTCAATGTACATATAACAACCTGAAATAATCTAATTCGGAAGTCGTTCAAGCGCAATATACATTTGGTTTCCTTCCAGCTTCGACTTCAATTAAATGCTCCCAATCTTCAAATATAATCCTTCCTCAAAATTAAAACAAGCTATCAGTTATGTATAACTGCCATTACTGAAATTACTGCACTACATACACTGTAGTTTACTGTTATTATACAGTAGTACAATACTAACAATGTTTGCTATTGTTAATTCGGGACTAGTACTTAGTGGTTAACTTTCAGTCGAGATATAGTACTACGGCTTTCAGCAGCTCCTCCTCATTTCTTCTTCCTTAGAGATGGCACGTTTCGTCCGTTTCCTCCTCCGGTCGCCTCCCTCCCACCATTTCTGCGCGTACCATCCCACCAGCATCGATACTAACCACACCTATCACTGCTGTTTCGTAAGCCTAAAGTGAATTAAAGACATAAGAATTTCTCACTCTTACAGAATAACAGCAGTGTTTTGTTTTACGTCACACCTCGTGAGCCAGATTATACCAATATACTTATTATAACATGCAGCCCAAATGTTTTGAAACATTATATATATACTTTTACTGCAAATGTAAGAAACATTTCCTAAAAAATAATGGTTCCAAAGTGATTAATAATGTCGCCATTTACATAGCGCGTTCGGGGTCTGAAACCTGGCCTACTCCAGTCAGAGGGATATCCCATTTCAAAAGAGGCGCGCTTCACAGTGCATATACATGTACGCTGTCATAGTAAATTATACAAGAAGTGGTGTGCAATTATGCTCAATTTTATGATATTTTAGGTCATATTTTCAAACATATAGATTTCCGGCAGCATTTTTTTGCATATAGAAAGACGCATTCTTATTGAATGATAGCATGTTGTACTTTACCATAAATCACAAAAAAGCAGTCAAGACACGCACTTTATAAGCCCTTTTTTACTTTTTCTGAAAAAAATATGTTTTCTATTCTATTCAAATAGACGTCAAAAGGGTCATTAAAATCATTAAATTGTTAGTTTATATGCTTTTGCCCACATTTCCAATGATTTCATATGTGTGGATAATATATCCTTTAAGAGAGGTTTTGTAAAAGATAGCTGGTTGACATTTTGTGGAATATGATCACACAGGGCGACATCACTATTTTTAGGCAAGCGGGACGAGAGGTTGAAAATCACAAAAGCGGCAATGGTCCCACAATATCAACATTAATAAACAACATCCAGCACACACACCTGTAATATCTGCTATAATTTGCATATGTAGAAATATGATTTTGTTTACATAATTTGCATGCAATTTGCGTAAAATGGTGTTCCTGAGGTAGTTGGCCATTTTGTTTTGTTACATTAAATGCAGAACAGCTACGGACATGTGTTTTTTTGCAAAATTGTGAAAATTTATTACTCTATCAACATAATGTAGAAGTTTTCCAAAGTTTAGTTACTAAAGGTTGTTAAATTTGTATTTTTCATGCAAAAAATAGGTTTTTAAGCAGCTTCGCCGAGTTTTGGTTAATTTTCTGCTTACCATAATAATCTTTGCATTTTCGTTTTAGTTCAAACAAAATCCACGTTTATGAAGAGTGAAAACAACACGGTTTTCATGTAATTCAACGAATTCCACGCGCCCTTGTTTCTCTCATTTTGTGTAGTAAAATACCAGTCTGGGCTGCTGCCTGTTCTGAGTAGTACACCGTATTATTTCTGTCACGCTCTGTTACATAACAAGACAATTCACAGAATACCCAAAAATGCTCTTCGTTGTTGCAAGCATGTTTCTATGATCAAGAACTTAAGTCCTCTCAATTTTCTATTATGTCTTTCCAAAATTTTCAACATCGTCAATCTGAATTAGTAAAATTGGTGACTAATTGCGAAATTGTCTTCATTTAAAAAAATCATTGCATATCCACGCAATCTTGAATTACAACATTATAAACAAATTATAAAGTAGAAACGGTAATTACGGATTTCCAAAGGAGACACCGAATATTTGAAAGGTTGTATGAAAAAATAAATTCTTCAGATAAATTTCATCTGTAAAAAACACAGGCCTATCTATAAATTTCTTTCATTAAAAATTAATCAGTTTGGATTAAAAATTTAAGGTAGAAAGATCCTAATCAAAAATGTTTTTTTCCTTAAAGAAATCAATTTTCTTTTTTGTCCAGTTTTTAGTAATTTCAACCTTGAAAAATCCAAAATGCTAATTACCATATTTTAATAATGTTTGTTTCCTTAGCAACGCGTTTAGACCTTAGTTACAGATATTTTGCAAAAACTTACATAAATAAAAAAAAAAACACTTTGTTCTAAACAGACCAGGGAATCAGGCAAATACAACCTCTTTTACATAGGGGTTAAGGAAAGTAATGTAATGGCTGCAAGAACACTGGTGATGTTAATTGACCAGTAAGTATCCGAAAACCTATTTTTGCCTATTTCTCAGTTTCTATTTTTGGACCAAAGTGTCATTTTTGATTCACAATATCTCCAGTTTTGTTTCTTCAAATAAAATGCCATTTGCCAGAGTTGTTCATTAGATGATACTGCTTGTACTGGCATTTTTTATTTTTTAAAAGTCTACCCCAATTTGGAGTTATTAGCATTAAACATATTAATGAGCTGTGAAATTCATGTAATTTTCATATTTTTGAATATTAATCAAAACCTTTTCATAAATTAGAAAAAATAAAATCGTCAGTACAAGGCAAATTGTGTAATTATCATAAATACCAAGTTTTATGTTGATAGGTTGTACACTTTGGTCAAGAGAACGCATCAAAATTTCTTCAAAATGGCAACCATTGGCGGCCATATTGGATCTCACATTTGCCAGTGTCTCTTTAAATGTGATGATCAAAGTTGTTTGCCGATTTTATCCTTTTGAGACAGGCTGTACACATAATTCATATATTGTAACTACGGTAACTTGTAAAGAATATTTAAAACCATATCACGGCACTCTAAGTACCCGTTGCTAGGTCAATGCTTCAGTATACTTGATATGTTAAAAGCTATTTCCAATGTACAATATAACAACCTGAAATATCTAATTCGAGAAGTCGTTCAAGCGCATATACATTTGGTGCAATTCCAGCTTCGACTTCAATTAAATGCTCTCAATCTTCAAATATAATCACTTCTCAAAATTAAAACTAAAGCTATTCAGTTATGTATAACTGCCATTACTGAAATTACTGCACTACATACAATGTATTTTACTGTTATTAATACAATTACTACAACTACTCACAATGTTTGCTATTGTTAATTCGGGACTAGTACTTAGTTGTAAGCTTTCAGTTGAGATATAGTACGAGCTTTCAGCAGCTCTCCTCATTTCTTCCTTAGAACATGGCACGGTTTCGTCCGTTTCCTCCCACCATTTCTGCGCGTACCATCCCACCAGCATCCATACGTAACCAGCACCTATCATCTTGTTTCTGTAAGCCTAGAATGTGAATTAAAGATAAAAATTTCATCACTCATATAGATTAACAAGCAGCGGGTTTTTTTTTTACTTTACCTACTGGAGCCTGATAATATACTATATAACATTCAAAAGGTTTTGAAACATAATATAATATACTTTTACTGTAAATGTAAGAAACAATGAATAAATGTCTACATTTACATAGCACTTTTCACAATGTATCAAAGCGTTTTATATATATCTTGCTGCCTCTAAAATACGTCATTTGCCATAGAAATGCCCTAGGTATATTCATACCACCGAGCGGCGCTCAGTGGAGTATATTCCCAATGAAACACGGTCACTCATGTTATACACTTGTAGATGATGTACAGTTTCATGGATGAATACCATTTTGTTTGTCATGTTAGTCACCTGTATGGCGTATTTCAGGATAACTGCGCGGTCAAATTACAAAACAAAGATGTTGTATATGTAGGGTTAACCCGTGCTTGGCAAATTCCTGGGCCTCGCGCACCAAGAATTTTAGCGTTAAAGATTGGCCTGTTGTGACATGCAGCCAGCAGAATTTTGTGGGCAGACCAGACGATATCGGGTTACAGTTTCATTGAAAAACAGCCTAGAGGCGAGTCATTATGTCTAGAAATTAAGGGCAGGTTCCGACCAGGATTGCCTATGTCTCCCTAGCTGTTAGCAATGGTTCAGCTTCACTTCGCTAAAACAATGAAACCACTGAAGCAAATATGGGCTAGAAGTAGCCCAAAGTGAAGGTAAAGGGTCAAAACCTATACAGATAAAGTAATAATTGAAACAGCAAATTGTTAGAATAAAGGTGACAATTTGACTGTGAACCATGATACCTTGACACCCACTTTGCATGTCAAAAGAGGCGCGATTCACAGTGCATATACATATACGCTCTCATAGTAAATTATACAAGGAGTGGTGTGCAAATATGCTCTATTTTATGATGTTTTATATTACTGGACCGGCTTTTGAATCATACATAATTTAACACAGAATTGAATCATAAGTGTCCCTCCTAAAGCTTACGACCCCCTCTGTTCCTAAAATTTGTGAAGAGTCACATATGACGCGTGTTAAATGCGTCCTTCCCCGCAGCCATTGCTACAATATCTTCAGTATCAATAAAATAAAACATTGTTTTCAGATCGGAGCATGCCTTCACAATTATGACTATTATGCTAATAATATTTTTTAATCTACACACTTATACACGTGTTTATATTGAAATAATAGTTTAAGAAATTAAGCAGATGTCTATGCCTATAGCTACCGTACATTTTTACACATTGAAAACGACATTGAATACAAATAATATTAGACGGAACTAGTCAGCTTCCTAATGTAATTTTGTTGGCTTTTTATGGAGATTAGGCAAACTATACATTTTCTGAATGCTTATGGTTCACCAAATAAGAAAATCAATGTTGGCATTTTTTAAAATTCCCCTATGGCGGCCATTTTGGATTTCAAAATGGCCGCCAATTTTTTCCTCATATCTCGGATTCTGAGACTCGTAGAAGCATGATTCTGGTGTCTATACCCATGTTTTAAGTGTCAAGGAATCCAATAAGATCATTGATAACAACACCATATCATTTGGTTTTGGCGGCCATATTAAATTTCAAAATGGCCGCCAAATAAAGTCGCTTTTGCCCATATCCCTGTTTCTGAGACTGGTAGAGGCATGATTCCAGTGTTTATATCCATGTTTCCATGGTCTAGAAATTCAATAAATATTTTGATAGAAACATTGGATCACTTGGTTATGGCACACATCTTAAATTTCAAAATGGCCGCCATAGCAGTGTAGTATTTACAGACAGTTTGCCTGCAAAAATACGATAAATGTGCAAATTGAAGTCTTGATATATGCAGGGCCGTAGCACCCCCCCCCCAATGACAAAGGTCCGCTTTATCATGTCGAAGGTCCGCTTAATCATGTTGAAGGTTGATATTAACTGAATAACTATAAACTATATGTCAATGCACTGGTCAAATACTACTGTATTACGCATTAGTACTATTATTATTATCCACCCCCCCCGTTCAGATTTTGGAGGCGACGGTGACAAAATTGAGATCAACCGGCGAGCGAAGCGAGCCGAAAGAAATTTGTTTGTTGAAAAAAGGTCCACTTCTGGCAAATCCGCACCCCCAAATAAATTCCTGGTTACGGGCCTGGATATATGTCTGTTACTTGCCTGTAGGAACTATTAACTGGTAGTTCCGTTTTTCCAACAAGCTCAAAATTTAAGATGGTGGCCAATATGGCCACCTTAACGAATCTTTTAAACTTTTAAATGACCATATATCTTTAATATGTTTAGTTACATCATCCAGAAAGTAAAATAAAATTGTAATTATAATCTGAGCAATAGGTCTTAGACAATTAGAAAGTTCAATCTGATAATATTGCTTCGTCAGCATGCTCCAATTTCAAGATGGGGGTCATATTGCCATCTCAAAGATTTTTTAAAACTCTTAATTGCCATACCTGTTGTATATTTGGTTATATCATCGATAAATGTGTTATACAATACAATACAAACATCGTTTGATATAATGCCTTATTAATTAAGGTAAAAGCGTTTACAAATAAAAAGGAATTTCTGTTTGGCCTAAACACGATAATATGATAGATTTAAGAGCAATAAATCTTGAGGTAAAACACATATCATCTAATCTATAGTATAAGAAACAGTAGCACAATAAAAAATAAAATTACATGAGACAATATATGCCAATTTAAGGACATGTTCAACTCTTTGGAAATGGGTGAAATTTCACTGCTTTCTTAAAAGTAAAGATGGACCTGGAGTGGCGAACAGAGATGAGCAAAGAGGTCCATATAGGCTAGGGGCTGCATTGCTAAAAGCCCTGTCACCCACTGGAGGAACAGTGAGGAGCATTTTGTCATCTTCACACCGCAAGACTGACCTGCCAGGAATATAAAAAGAGAGGTATTCGGACAAGTATGATGGCAATTGTCCAGAAACACCCTTGTAAGAAGCATAAGCTCAGAGACAACACGATGAGCTTTTGAGGAGTGGGTAGTTGGTGTTCTTCTGTCTTTCTCTGTTAGAGTATGGATTGGCCTCTATGCCTTTGACCATTAAAATCCATACATAGTATTTTTGTTTTGTTAACATGCTCCAATTCAAGGTGGTAACCCCCTTCTGAGACCTTTAAACCTAAAAATTGTCATATATCTGTAATATAAATAATAAATATATATTTGATTATAGCATCCAAAAATCATTAAAGAAAAGAATATGAGATAATACGGCTAATAGAAAGCCACATGGCAGCTTTGTTTTCCTAACAGGCAATTCATGATATGGCCACCTTCAAACAACCAAAAAAACTTATGAATTGTCAGTTACATATTTAGTTTTATCATCATAAAGTTACAGAAAAAGTGTAAAATAAAGTACAAAAATATTTCTTTCCACTTAATAGAAAGTCATATCTGTCATTTTTGTTTCAACGTGCTCACATCTCAAAATGGCCACCTTCCAAAACCTTTAAAAAATAAATTGCCATATACCTACTTCAGGCAATCATCCAAGAACTGCTAAACAAGTGTAAATTAAAGTATGGTAAGATATATGTCTTTGGCCATGAGAAACTCATATTTTTTTTAATTTAGTTAACATACTTAAAATCCAAGATGGCAGCCAAAATGGCCACATTACAAGATCTTCGAACTTATAAAAATTGTGATGAAATTAAATACAAATGAATGACATACGATATTTGTCTTTCACTACTCTTGACTAAAACTGTTAGAAAGTCATGATCTGATTTCTCTTTTGTTAAACTTGCATAAAATTCAATATGGTGGCAATTTAGGCATCTTTCTCAGGATCTTTAAACCTATAAACTGCCATATATTTGTAATGAATTGACCCCCCCATCTTAAACATCTTTAACCAAACAAAATGACAAATATGACTTTCTAATGGTTAATAATAATAATATAATTTAATGGTTAAAGATATATCTCGTACTTTTTACACTTTTTATCGTAAATTTCGGGAATATGCTAATATTAACATAATATATTACAGATGTTTTTGAGATTTTTGAAGGTATTCATTGTGGCTGCCATCTTGAATTTTAAGCATGTTTACAAAGAAAAGACATTAGATATGACCTTCTAATAGGCAACTTGAAGACATAAACTATCACATACTTAAATTTTGTTCCTTTTATAATCAAAACATATGGATGTTTAACTAAATATAGAGAGATTTGTAGTAATTTTAGCGTTTTAGATCTTTGAATGCACTATAACCCGCCGTCCACCCACCATCTTCAATTGCAAGCCTGTTAAAAAGTGTCAGTGTCAAAATGTGCAGATACAGGTTTAAGGCTGATTAAAGACATACTTTCACACTCAAACTTGAAACCTTACAATTTTTTGCAGGGGCAAACACCAGATACTACTATACACTACTATGTGTTTCGCATACCTTTTGTAGGCAAAACTCTTTTTCTTGGCAGCCATTTGGAAATTCAAGATGGCTGTCCCCCCCCCCCCCCCCCTGGTTCGAAATGATCCATTGTTGTTAACAATGTTATATTGGATTCCTGGAACCTGAACCTGGGTTAGCCTTGTGGCTATAGACACATGAGTTTACTGGTATGAGACCGAGTGTGGCAAAAAAACGTCTTTATTAATGTTCTTATTGATTTCTGGACCTGAAAACAGCGTATAGATGCCATAATCAGCTCTACTAGTTTTTCAGAGACATGTATCTCAAAAGCAACGTCCCATCCCTTGGCGGCCATTTTGATTTCAAGATGGCCGTTCACAGCCACATGATCGAATGATGTTGCAATTGAATTGACATCCGCCAACAACGGGTTTAGAGGTGGAATTACGTTTTTCTGGTGCTTTAGAAGCCAAGATATGCAACGTATAAGGTTCAAATGGCGGCTATTTTGAATTATCCAAGTATGGGCTGCTTATATGCCTTTTAAAAAAATGCCAACATTGAATTTTTGTCACGTTACAGCTGAACTTTAGGAAACAATGCAAAATGAGCAAATCTCCATAAAAAGCCCAACAAATGTAATATTGACCTAGTGAACCTGGACCTAACTGTTTTGCTCGGCTAAGTGATGTTTGATCAACCGGCATTAAAGTGTTTGTGTCGCTAGCTCAAGCGTCTGGGATTTTTTTTGCTGTCGTTAAAGAGGCGCTTTGATGCTGCCCTGTTTTTAGTACACCCCCCCCCATGCTTTCAGTTTGCTTATCTACATGTAGGAGAGTGTGGCCCCCTGGTTAGGGTATTTTGCTTTGGTGCAGCAGGAGGTCCCCTGTTTCAAGTCTCGTGGGCCACTTGCTGGGATTTAATTTGGTGCTAAATTCTGGATTGATTGTATAAGAACTATTGACTAAGCTGAAATGTCGCTCTCCCTGTGGTTCCTTTGGACTAAGGCAAAGTAACCCATGAGATAAACCCAGATCCTTTGGAGGGGGCATTAAGCCATCGGTCCCATTCATGTACCATGGAGAATCATGCCTGTGCAATATGTAATTTGTAAGGTAAAGAGCAGGGTGTAAAGCCCCGGTTGTCCCCGTCATCCTGGACACCTTGGCATCATTGAAAACACTTCATGATTTCCATAGCTCAATAAGGACAAAACATGATTCTGAAATGTTTATTATGAACTTGAGAAGTATACAATTTAAAAATCAATTCTAACAATAATATTTTCCCTGGGATTATTTAGGTTTATATGAATCCCAAGAAAACATAAATATGTATGATTTTTCAGAAGAGATGCAAGTTCACTAGTTGACCCAAAATGTAGATTTAACGTTTGATTCCCAAGGGGCATTCCTACACGACCTAAGATTGAAAGCTAATTAATAAAATCAGCCATTAATTTGGTAATTTTTTTATTGATAAATATATTCAAAATTATTTTCTTCAGTACATTTTTGTGAGTTAAAGGTCCTATTTTGATCTTATCACTTCTTTTATGGGGTTTTATGTTAATTAATTACCAAAATTTGATTTTGTGATGGTACATTTAGATGAGTGAGCATTTTGTCAGGCTTCGTGAAATAAGAAAAATTGAAACTGTTGAAATGTTACATCCTCACTAATTTTTAAGGGTCCCGTAACAGGATAGCAGTTGGGCATCTGGATGTTGATCAATTTTTTACGAGTCACCGGAGGACCCTTAAAGTAAACAAGTTAAGGGTTCTCATCTCATCATTTTGTGTGTATTCGAAGCGAGGAAGCGCCTTATTCATTTTCCGAACGCGTGATTTTAGGTTTTTCGCATCATCAGTGTTCGTGTCATCGTTTGTGTTGTTCCATTTTTGGTAGTTTTTTAAGGATAGAAAATATAAAATGGTGACACATTGCACTCACACATGAAAGGTCATACTTCGAAGACACCGCACCCTTGGTCAGTTTATGTCCAGAAAAATACAAAAATTGGTCACAACACCCCACACTGGCCTACACTCGCACGTCAACTCCACATACACGTAAATGTCATCTATATTTGAGAGAACTTAAAGGAACCACATCCTATATCATATGTGTTAATGTAAAGGCGATGCAATGGTTATCCTCCTTGGACAAAAAAAACCTTTGATTGGACATTGGTTCAAAGGAATTGCTTTTGGGTTTGGTCTTTGCAATACAAGCCACACAATGCCATACAACAAACACACACCACACATGCAAACACATGTACACATACATACCCGCCCACACACACCACACACAGCACTTTGTGGTGACCTATACTCAAGGACTTTAAAAGAATACCTCCCGGGTCCTCAAGCAAACACGGAATAAAGCCCATTGTTCTACTTCCAAGGACTTTCACGGTTCTACTTCCAAGGTGACTCTTGGTTCCGAAATATTTTTTTGTGTTAGGTCTTCGGAAGTATGTAATAATAATGATTTTGTATAGCGCGGCGGACTGCCCTTTTATGTCAAAAGGGCGTAACTTGAGTTCCGCCCTTTTGCCTTGAAAGGACCACCCTGCAAAACCAATGCATTATGGGAATATTTTTATTTTTAAAAGTTAGCCCTAAATAATGCTAAAATTGTTTTTTAACACAAATAATATCCCATAATTCATGTTTTTGCAGGAACAAACCCCTTTTAAAGGCCACAGGTGTACTCGAGTTTGCCCTTTTGCATAAAGGGCCGCGCCACCTACATTACCAATGAACAAGTTAAAACACACATGCAAAAAACATCTTTTATCTTTTACAGTTCAGCAGTGTTTCAGTTTTCCATGGTGCCATGTACACATGACCATAGGCCAATTTGTGACATTAACTACATAAGCTTGACACAAACTGTGCCACACACTTAATGTGATCCATGCATTACAAAAACAGCTAGCTACAGGTTTGTATAAGTTATTTCTGTCATTTTAAATTGCAAAAATTACTGATTCGTCGTAGGTTAGACACTGTTTGGGTGTGATGAGATATGTAAATTTTATTCCTTGATCCTTCCAAGATCATTTTGTGTCGCCTGAACAATTTGCAGGAGGTACACACTAATTAATCCAAATTCTCTGTATGTCTGTTTGTGGTGGGTGTTGCGTATGTATGTCTTGGGATGCACGTATATGTTGTGTGTGTGTTTTTTGATTAACCTTTTTTTTTCAATTGCTTGGCCATAACATCTTAAAAGGTGGCTTGTTTTCGCGAATTTGTGTATGGCATTCTTCGCCACAGAAAGCCTGCCTTAATATGGATACCAGCTGCGCCGGTTCCCGACTACGATAAATACACGTCGGTTCTCGAACCGCTAATCCCCCTGGCGGGAGTCGGTTTACACAATTTTGAAATAATCAGCTGCAAATACCCCCCTTAAACCCAAAAATCCCCTTAAAACCCCAACAACCCCCCCCTTAAACCTGGGCAACCCCCCTAAACTCGTGCAACCCCCCTTAAAAAACCCAACAGCCCCCCTTAAGCCCCAAAACCCCCCTTAGAAACCCAGACAACCCCCTTTAACGCGACAACCCACCGTAAACCCCAACAATCCCCCCCTAAGGCCAAGCCACAGAACCCCCCCTTAAAACCCGGACAACCCATGTGCAACCTCCGCGCAATGCATTCGCACATGCGCGCATACGCGTGCATGTTGCAAGTCGGCGCATGCATACGCGTATTATGTGCCACAAAACCCCCCTTTTAAACCCAAAAAAACCCTTAAACCCCAAACTCCCCTTAAACCCCAACAACCCCCCTTAAACCTGGACAACCCCCCTTAAACATCGTGCAAAACCCACCTTATAATCCACAACAAGCCCCCTTAAAGGCAAAAGCCCAGACAACCCCCCCTTAAAACCCGGCAACCCCTTAAAAAACCCGGACAACCCACCTTAAACCCCAACAATCCCCCTTAATTCCAGACAACCCCCAGTAAAACCCGGACAACCCCCTTAAACCCGAACAAACCACCTTAAACCACACCCCACAATCCCCTTAACAAAACCCACCACCCCCTTAAGCGCTGGACACCCCCCTAAACCCGGACAACCCCCCTTAAACCTGGACACCCCCCCTTAAACTTGTGCAACCCACCACCTTAACCCACAACAAGACCCCTTAAAAGCCCAGGACAACCCCCTTAAAACCCCCCGGACAACCCCCTTTAACACCCGGACAACCCACCTTAGACCCAACCAATCCCCCTTAATCCAGACACCCCCTTAAACCCGGACCACCCCCTTTAACCCAGACAACCACACCCAACCCACCTTCAACCCCAACATCCCCCTTAAACCGCAACAACCCCTTAAAGCCTGGACACCCCACACACCCCCCTTAAACCTGGACAACCCCCTAAAACCTTGACCCCCCCCTTAAACTTGGACAAAAACCCCCCTTAAACGAACTCGTGCCACCCACCTTAAACCACAACAACCCCCCCCTTTAAAAGAGAGCCCAGACACCCCCCCCTTAAATAACCCGGACAACCCCTTTAAACCCCGTACCACCCCTTAAACCCCAACAACCCCCTTAAGCCGCATACAGACCCCCTTAAACCCGGACACCCCTTTAAAAACCCAGACAACCCCCCTTAAACCCCACACCCCTTAAAAACACCCAACAACCCCCCCTTAAATTGACACAAACCCCCCTTAACCCTGGGCAACCCCGAGCCCCCCCCCACCCCGACCCACGCCCCCCCCGCCGCACCCCCCCCGCCCCCCCCTCCCTAACCCCGACAACCCACCTTAAACCTAATCAGTTAGCGAGAGTACGATTTCCCCACCCCTCCATTCAAGTTTCATCAAAATCTGACATAAACCCAACAACGGCCCTTAAAGCGGACAAACCCCCCCCTTAAACCTGGACGAACTACCCCCCCTTAACAAACCCCCCTTAAACCTGGACAACCCCCCTGTAAAACCGGACAACCCCCCTAAACCTCGTGCAACCCACCTTAAACCACAACAACCCCCTTAAGCCCAGACACCCCCCTTACCCCGGACAAACCCCCTTTAAAAAACTCCGGAACCCACCTTAAAAAACCCCAACATCCCCCTTACGTCCAGACAACCCCCCCTTAACCCGACAACCCCCTTTAACCCAGACACCCACCTTAAACCCCAACAATCCCCTTTAAACCCAACACCCCCTTAAAGGCGGACAACCCCCCTAAACCGGACAACCCCCCTTAAACCTGGACAAAAACCCCCCTTAAACTTGTGCAAACCGCACCTTAAACCACACAAGCCCCCTTAAGCCCCATCACAACCCCCTTAAAACCCGGACAACCCCCTTAAAACCCGGACAACCCACCTTAGACGCAACAATCGCCCCTTAAGTCCAGACAACCCCCTTAAACAACCCGGACAACCCCCTTTAAACCCAACCAAATGCATATTATTTTAAAAAAAAATCCCCCTTAAACCCACAACTCCCTTAAAGCTGGAACAACCCCCCCTTAAAACCGGACAAACACACCCCCCCCTTAAACCTGGACAACCCCCCTTAAACCTTGACAACCCCCCCTTAAGTAACTCGTGCCACCCACTAAACCACAACAAGCCCCGCTTAAGAGCCCAGACAACCCCCCCTGCACCCGGACAACCCCTTTAAACCCGCAGAAACCCAACCTACACCCCACCAATTCCCCTAAGTCAGACCAAACCCCCTTACACCCCCGGACACACCCCCCCTTTAACCCAGACCACCCCCCTAAACCCCCACCATCCCCTCCCCCCCCCCACCCCCCTTAAAGTCTTACCCCCCCTCCATTTAAACCTTGACAACCCCCCCCCCTCCCCTTACCCATACCACCCACCTTAAACCTAATCACGCGAGAGTACATGTTCCCCACCCCTCCATCAAGTTTCATCAAAATCGGACTAAACCAACAACCCCCTAAACCTGGACAAGCCCCCCTAAAACCCCGACCACCCCCCTTAACCCGGAACAACCCACCTTAAACCTATCAGTCAGCGGAGAGTACTAAAGTTCCCCACCCCTTCATCAGTTTCATCCAAATCGGGACTTATGGATTTTTCAGATAGTTTGTTCACAAGCTTTTGGGTAAAAAAACGCACCATTAACTCATTAATTATGCAAATTAGGTACTAAATTAGCATATGCCACGCCCAATATCTAATCAGATGAAGGGCCTTGCAGTCCGATCCCACCCACCAAGTGACATCACCATACACCCTTATGTCTCATGTTATCGCGTTCACAAGATGGGTGTTTGGAAAATACCCCAAATTAAACTCATTAATTATGCAACCTTGGTACCTAATTAGGCATAAACCCACGCCCATAATCTAATCAGATGAAAGGGCATGGCAGTCCGTCCCACCCACCCAGTTACATCACCATAACCCTTATGGGTCTCATGTTATCGCGTTCAACAAGATTGTTGGTTGACGCCGCCGCCCAATGCCTTGACTGATAGCATAATCCCCTTCTGCTTTTCAAGCCGGGTGATAAAAAACGATTGGACGGCCATCAATATGACAGCGATTAGATTTTTAAAGGGGGAAATCAAAGAGCGGAGTTGGGACATGGCCTATAGCCTTCCTTGAGGGAAGCATTTTGAATACACTCACTCCCCTTCTGCTCTGATCTAGCTATGTTAGTGCTCACGGAGCATAATTGGTACGCAAAGAAAGGAGACGTTTTCATGGTTCACACAAGTCCGGAGGCCATTTGGCAGACCTGCTGGTAATAGTCAATATCACCTCCAACACACTTCTTCTTCTTCGACAAAACTGCATCGCTGTGTAAATTGTGGAGACAATATGATATGCTCAGTCAATCACAAAGGTCAAGGTAATTTGTCTCCCGCAGTGTCTATTGATGTGGAAGACGTCCAGACAGACGGCTTATCCCGGCACGCTTGTACTCCCACACAGTGACGCAACACTGAGAGAAAAAAAATTTATAATTTTCACCGACAGAAATGATCAAAAAATGTGCATGACGTATCAAATCATTTTTGTCGATTGATAAATAACAGGTTTTCCACTTATAGAACCATTGAGATTTGTTAATGAAGGTTGTTTGTTTGTTGTTGCTTTTTTTTCAATTTTGAAAGTAATCTGCTTAGTAGTATAGTCTGAAATTTTATTTTTGTTTCGTCTGCAAGAATTGCAGAAGGCACATAGGGATTACTCTGGTCAGATGTCTGTATCTGTGTATCTGTGTGTGTGTCTGTGGTCAAAATGTTAACCCTTAATAAATAGCATGCCGTATGAGTTCCCTAAATGCTACGATGATGTAACTTGGTGGAAAGGACGGGGCGGGTTGGGGTGACATGTTGGTGACCTTTGTGACCTCATGTGACCTTTGGCCCCATTCACAAACTGCGACAGCAGACGATACTCTTTATATTTGTTTTACATACAGAAACATATGGACTTTTCATTTTTTAGGGGTTAGGTTCAGTGGCTGTGGAAGAATCAACATTTATGGGGATGGCTATTTGAGGGTGGAAGCATTAACATTTAGGAGTGGAAGCATCAACATTTGTGGGGATATCCATTTAGGGATGGAAGTATCAATATTTAGGGGTGGAAGCATTAACATTTAGGGTGAAAGCATCAACATTTAGGGGTAGAAGCATCAACATTTAGGGTGAAAGCATTAACATTTAGGGGTGGAAACATCAACATTTGTGGGGATGTCCATTTAGGGATGGAAGTATCAATATTTAGGGGTGGAACCATTAACATTTAGGGTGAAAGCATCAACATTTAGGGGTAGAAGCATTAACATTTAGGGGTTAAAGCATTAACATTTAGGGGAGGAAGCATCAACAATTGTGGGGATGTCTATTTAGGGATGGAACTGGAAATAACAATATTTAAGGGTTGAAGCATTAACATTTAGGGGTAGAAGCATCACCATTTAGGGATTTGAAAGCATCAACCTTCAGGGGTGGGCAAATCAATGTTTAGGGGTGGAAGCATCAACATTCATGGGGTGGCTACCTATGCCTATATTTTTGCACATGTCCTGGGAGAACTCTTCACAAATTTTAGGGGCATATCCCCTCCCCCCCCCCCCCCCCCTGAATCCACCACCCATGATTGGGGAGCATTGTTGAGCTTTATTTTGACAAAGTGTTACAAATACTATTTTTTATTTGTTGTGGATAGCCCCAACCCATCCCTCTCACTGGCAGAATTGGGGGGATGGAAATTTTGCCAAATTTTGGCCATATAAAACAGTGGTGTAGTTGAGTTATCAAAAAAACTTTGAGTAAAATCAGTTGTAAAGTGCAAGGTCATATGCATGCTTCCTCAAACTATGTGCAGGTTTAGCGCCATTGTAAAAGCGTTAATTTGGTTTGATCTTCCCACGGCACACACGCACACGGAATGATATAACAGCCTTGAAAGAGTCCCTTAAGAACTGTTATAAAAGCTAACATGATTTGAGTACGGACATTGTTAAATAGGCACCGCGCATTTGCATTACAGATGAGACATATGGACAGTTTTTATGCTATTTGCGATTTGCTCAGAAATTGGCAAATTTAATTTCATGTAGAAATGGCTGATTGAAGAAACCTTTTGTAAAAATCAATATGAATATTTTCAAGGAAATTTCTCATTTGGAGGCATCAGAAATACCATTTTCTAATAAACCAACTTATAATGTTATCCTTGATATAATCATGTATGTGCAAATGTTTGGGTTGAATTTGGACTTGTGTTACGTTTTAAAAGTAGTTTTATTAGGTCGCCCGACGAAATCGGAAAGACCTCATGGCAGCATGATGTTGAACTTTATTCAATTTAAAGAGACACCATGAGATATTGGAGGACTTCACAAATATATTACTGCCTCAGTTTCCATAATTTTCATAATGAATGGTCCCTAAATTTATAGTTTCTCTGGCTGGTATTTTTAGAGGGATCTAACATTAAACCCAGGTTTAAACTAGGGTTAGTCCTACATGAGTGGACTTTATTTCTTTCAACATAATCTGAAAGTGTGATGTAACAGGTGAGAAAATTCCTATACTTGGTTCATCAACAAATAGGCAAGACTCTTGACACCGTGAATTGATATAGAATAGTGCGGGCACAACTGCAAGCAACACTACTGCAGCAGACGCAGTGCATGATGTATGCGTGGTGCACGCTTGTGGCAAGAGGCGCACGTGTAAATGGAATTACTTTCATGGGCATATAAACAAAAGCTGAATAATTTTTGCCTATTTGGTGATGAACAAAGTATAATGGATGGACCATTCAAATTTATGTTGAAAGGAAAGAGGTCCATTCATGGAGGACTAACCCTGGTTTAAACCTGGGTCTAACATTAGACTCATTTTGTGAAAACTGGCTTATGATCACATCACATACATAAGTACCAGGAACTAAGATGATGGTGTTAAAGACACTCTCTCGTCTTTGTATCAAGGCACTAGTTAAACAGCATCAAACAAACCACTGTTGATAAGCCTATCTTATAGCGACTGTGTCAGAACTTGGCATATTCATTGCAAAGCACAGCAAGTCTTCTAGCCCGAAAGCCTTATGTACTGGAAATAAAATGAGTTCAGATTTCCTGTCTTTATGCATGCAAAGCTACGGATTTTTACAGACTGGCGAATATCATATGACATATACATTTGTTTGTTCAAAAATAGAAATTAGATGCATATTTGACTTACAATTCTGAGCTGTATGAATGCTAGGCAGATATCATGTACATATTGTAATGTACCTCTTTTTAAGCAGTTTCGATATTGTGATTTGAGCATTTTTGAGCATCCCCTATTTGAAGATAAAAGCACTGATAGAAAAACCAACATAAAATACATTCCTAAATGAGGATTAAGTGGCTCTTTGAATTACTTTTTGTGTGTGTGTGAAAATATTAATTTTCCATCTTTTTGAAAAAGTTGGTTATTTTTGGAAATTAACCCTCTGCAGGGCACTACCTGCCTGTCTATCAGTATCTAAGCACTATTTTGATTGGTTAATTTTCAGGTAATATCATGTAATGAGCAAATCAGAGATACTGTAAGAATGGTGATATGGTTAACAGAGAATATATAAGCACTATTTTGATTGGTTACTCAGAGGGCTATCTCATGTTGTGTCCTGTAATGAGCCAATCAGAGAGATGGTAGTGTCCATTTGAAAATCTATTTGAGAATAAGAAGGTAAAAAAGATTTTTTTCACACAGGAGGTAAGCATAGAATGTCGACAGAGGGTGTTTTGAATTAATCCCATGATGCAATGCAATATGCCTATACTGAACTGTACTAAACACATGTCAGTACTTAGGGACAAAAAGTGTTTCAAAAGTTTAAGGACCACAAGACATTCATAATCATGCTAAAACTTCCCTAAGTACTAGCACTCTGTGGGCTAAAATGAGCATAAAAGTCAGGGTTTTTATGTGCTAAGAATAGGATTTTGTGGGATCACATGACCTTATTGAGGTGAAATTTCCCAAAACTTGTGCATTGTGGGATTGACTCAAAACACCCTCTGGAGTGTTGATTGACACATGTGGAAACACCAAGCAATTTGATAATTTTGACCAATTTTTTGGCCATGACCTCTTATGACCTCTAGATGACCTTTGACCCACACTTGAGAGGGGTAATTTGTGGCGGAGAACTATCCAAGGACCATTACTTGCAATAGATTTCTTACCCTGCTTTTGGCTACAGAGATTTCTTAAAAGTGACAAAGGTGATATTTCAATATAAAACATAGACTCATTTCATACTTACTCCAATAAATATTTGAAATTTTGTACCAAAGAAAAAAATTTAAGCTTAACCCTTTCAAAACAGACTAATTAAAACAAATATCCATTAAAAAGCTTTTCAAATTAATGTTTTTGAGAGAGAATCCACACAGAAAACGTGGTTAAGAACAGCTTAAAGCGGCACTGGCACATTTTCACAAAATATAATATTTCTTCAATTTGCTCTCAAATGATAGTCTAGGCCATTGGAAGAATAGAAATACATTTTACACATAAAAATAACATACTAAAAACAGATAAGGACGTTAATAAGAGGTTAAAGATATCCAGGAAATTTGTAGGCTAACTTTTAAGTTTTTCATAACTTTAATCAATAAATGTGTATATTACATGAATATCATAGACTCGTACTCATTGATATTAAAACCACAAAGTTCACAGACCGGTCAAACTGGGTGCATGCCGTGGGAAACATGCATACGGCGTGTGTTTCTTGTGTTAAATGCCATTTCCATCGTCTGCTGAATTAATGTCGCCGGCGACATTAATGATAAAATCGTTCTGTTTACCCCTAAGGATGCTGATTTGGTCTTAAAGGTGCAACAAGAGATTTCAAGTCGTCCATATTTTCTGTGATATGTAGTGATTTCATATAGATTAGACACGTAATAAATTCCCTACCTTTTATTTGGCTATAGAAATAACTTAAAATGAAAACAAAAGATGATTTGTATATGCTCATATTTCAATAGAAAACAGGCTGAATTTTGTATTTGCTTCTATAGGAAATTAGAAATTTCACAATTTTGGGACCAAAGAAACAGTTCTCAGCTTAAAGGTGCAACGAGAGATTTCAAATAACAGGTGTCCCCAAAAAATGTGAAAATTCTGATTTTGGCACTGGTGTAAAGCTTTATATCGAAAATATCCCCATCTGTAAGGATTAAGCTGAGAACTGTTTCTTTGGTACAAAAATTGTGAAATTTCTAATTTCATATAGGAGCAAATATACGAAATTCAGCCTATGTTTTCTATTGAAATATAAGCATATACAAATCGCCTTTTGTTTTCATTTTAAGGTGTGTTTTTTTTACCAAATAAAAGGTAGGGAATTTAATCTATATGAAATCTCTACATATCACAGAAACTGGATGACTTGAAATCACTCGTTGCACCTTTAATCCTTCCAGGTGGGGATATTTTTGATGGAAAGCTTTACACCAGTGCAAAAATCAGAATTTTCACATTTTTAGGGACACCTGTTATTTGAAATCTCTCGTTGCACCTTTAATCATTTCAGGTGAGGGCTAATGTATATAAAAGCTTTACAACCATGCAAAAATATAAATTTTGAAAAATCTTGAGGGCACACTATTTTCAAATGTGCCAGTGTCTGTCCTGTCGCATGTAGGAATATGTTTTTATGCTAGTGCAGTTTAAAATACAGCTAAAACCAACCTACGGAAACCCCTTAATATAGAAGCAATCCAATTTGACAGAACCATTGCTGTAATAAAACCCCTATACATGCAAAATCAATATTGCAGTATCTATTTAGAAACAGAGCCAGAAGGCATATCCTGGCAATGTCATTGTACACACCAATGGATCTATTGCAAAATGACGTCGGAACACTTGCAACAGAAGGAGTTTGATTAGAAAAGGCAACATTTTGAGTAAAATTGAGTTTTTATTCCCATTGCAATAGGAATGTCAAACACATTCAAATGCAGGGGCGGATCCAGGATTCGAAAAATGTCAAAATTACCGGGGGGCTGAAAGGCTCTAACTTGTCCAAAACGGGCTGATTTTGCAAGATTTTGCAGAATTACCGGGAGGCGCGAGCCCCCTCTGCCCCCTCCTTGGATCCGCGCCTGAAATGAGTCATCCAAACATGATCATGAAATGGCTTGTGGCTCTTAACTTCTTGAAAAATGTTTATCCCTAAGTACTGGCATGTGTTTAGTACAGTACAGTATAGGCACATTGCAATGCACTGTGGCATTGATTCAAAAGACTCTCTGGTGCCAACCAAACACTTCAGTGCTCGATTTACAAAATAAAATTTACATGCATCGGTGCATGTGGGACAAAATATTTCATATGCACAAAATGCAATGTTAGTGAAAGTACACTTATTACAATATCATTTAGCAATTTACGTAGTGCTTAATTTCAAAAAGTCTCTGGGCACTTATTATTTCACTACCACTAGAAAATCATTAGAATTATTTTGCTTCCACTAGGTCAGTTAAGTGCACAAACCTCTCGGCACGAGACTTTACCAAGAGCTTCCTATTTCACCCCTGGGTGGAAAGAAAGGCAAGTGATGTAAGGTGCATGGCCTACACTCTGAAGTATGGCAGAAGTATGGAGTGACTACATGTGCACATACACAGTGCCACCTTTAGGTGCAGCGCGCTTGTGCTTTAACTTGTGCACACGCTTAAGTCGGTACAATGTATACCCCACATCAATGGTGGATCCAGGATTGAAAAATGTCAAAATTACCGGGGGTCTGAAAGGCTTTAACTGGTCCAAAATAGCTCAAAATGGGCTGATTTGCAAGAATTGCAGAATTGCCGGGAGGCGTCCGCCCCCTCCCTGGATCCGCGCCTGCCACATTGTTACTCCATACTTCAGAGTAGATGGAATATAAGTGTACAACACATGGCCTCAGCGAGACTTGAACCCACCACCTTCAGAGTCTAGAGCTCTGTTCACTAGACCACCCCACTCAGATACACTTAAAGCAATATTAGCACATTTTTTTGAAGAGCGCCCCCAATTTTTCAAAAATTTGTAGATTTTTACACGATTGCATTGGTAACTGGCTAGTAAACTAGCCCCTGTGAATGGTTAAGCTCGAAAATGTCTATGTGTCACAAACAAAGGAATTTTGTACTAGAATAATTATTATCGGGGATCCCCGATAATAATACAACGGCTGCTGGAAACGGCCTTCCAATGTGAAATAGCCGGGAAATAGCGCCATGTACGTGTCTACGCTCATCCATTAGTTGTTTTAATAGTTCAGCAAGCCAAGTTAGAGGTTATTTTCTCGAGGTGGCACTATTTCATCATGGACGGACGAAAACGTAGCATTTCCAGCTCTGCCGTTAAGTCCAATCTGGGATCCCAATTCTAATTACAAAATCGCTTATTTTGTGATAAATACGCATTTTTTAGCATTCTCGTTCGCAGGTATAGTTTCCTAGACAATTACCAACGTAACTGTGCAAAAATATCAAATTTTGAAAATTGGGGGCGCTCTTAAAAAAATGTGCTAATATTGCTTTAACAACAATTTACACAGATATGAAGGTGAACATTTACTCATTAAAAATTCACAACAGTAATTAATATATTTTTGATGTTGTTGCTTTGGGATCGGCCCACTGTGGGCTCGGCATATGTCAATTACTTTGTTAGTATTTGTGTCTTTGTGTGTATGGTTTGGTAAAAATCGGGTATGAAGTTAAGCATTTACTCATAAAAAATCAGAACGGTAATGATTTATTTTTGTTGAGAACAAAAGCTCATTTCCAGGCTGTATACATCAACACAAATAAGCTTTACATTTTACACTCTTATTTTATTCTTTTTAACATGCCCACAAGCACTTCTCAATATTCCAATGTTGTCCGTGATGATGCTGATTCTTTAAAGTGAGATGAAAATGCACAGCTCAAAAATCTTGACAAAATGAAAAGACACATTTTGAGTATTGCACAATAAGCGTTAAACCCACAGAGATTCCGATGAATGCAAAGTGTGGAAAAAGCTTCAGGGCTAGTAATTGAAATGTTTCTGAAATGCCATTCTCTAATCTGGTTCACCAAAGTCTGAGGGGCAAAATCAATGAAAATGGTTAGTAGACAACCTGTGAAAGCCGTGATTGGGGATTGTGGTTTACCCAAAGACATGCCCATGTCATTTGCTATTTTATGAGAGTGTCAAGTGAAACGTTGTCACCCCCCGCTCTTTAACAATAATTTTAAAGTGTAGCCATTGCAGTGTTAAAATGACCATATTTCTAGAACCATAAGTCCACTTTTGGTGGATTTTCAGCAAAACGAAACCCTGAAAATGGCAAATGAATAAAACACAAGCTGTTTGTGAACCCTGTCAAGTAGTTTCTTCTTTTATTTTTTGAACATTTTATAACGATGGCACACTAATTTTGATACTGATACAAGTAAGGGCAATACAAGAACTATCTGTTTGACAAGGAGTGATATCAACTGAAGATAGTACTACAGGTGCAACTTGTCCATATAGGACAAGATGGAATATCTACTGAAGATAGCCGACAAGTGAAATGCCATTTATAGGAAAAGGAATTTGTCAACTTGAAGATATACTACAATGAAATGCCATTTAGGACAGGAGTGGAATATCTAACTGAAGATAGCCACTCATGCAAGGCCATATAGACAGGAGTGGATATCTACTTAAGATAGCAACTTCAGTGCATGCCATAAAAAGACAGATGATATCACTTAAGATAGCACTCAGTGATGTGCCATATAGGACAGGAAGCACCTCAGTGGCAATGCCATATATGACCGGAGTGATATTACTGAAGATAGCCACTACCGTGCAATGCCATATAGACCGGAGTGGTATCTGCTGAAGATAGCACTCAATGCAATGCCATATGGACAGGAGTGATATCTAACTGAAGATAGCACTACAGTGCAATGCCATATGGACCGGAGTGATATCTACTGAAGATACCACTCAGTGCAATGCCATATAGGACAGTAGTGATATCTACAAAAAACACTCAAATGCAATGCCAATATAGGAGGACAGGACTGGGGATAGCACTACAGTGTACTGCCCTATAGTACAATGATATCTACTGAAGATAGCATACAGTGAAATGCCAAAAGGACATGAGTGATATGAACTCGAAGATAGCCTCAGTGGCAATGCCATTAGGACAGGAGTGCTCTCAACTGGGGATGCACTACAGTGTAATGCCGTATAGTAACCAAGTGATATCTACTGAGATACACTAACAGTGAAAGCCATATGGACCAGGAGTGATATGAACTGAAGATAGACTCAGTGCAATGCCATATAGGACAGGATTGATATAATTGAAAGATAGCACTCAGTGCAATGCCATAATAGGACAGAAGTGATATCTACTGAAGAATACTCACTCATGCAAGCCATCTAGGTACAAGAGTGATATCACTGAATAAGCACTACAGTGCAATGCCATCTAGGACAGTATGATTTCTATGGAAAATATACTCAGTGCAATGCCATATAGACAGGATTGCTATCAATTGCAAGATAGCGCTCAGTGCAATGCCATTAGGACGGAGTGATAATCTACTGAAGATAGCACTCAGTGCAATGCCATATAGGACAGGATTGATATAACTGGAGAATAGCCTCAGTGTAATGTATATAGGACCAGGAAAGTGATTCAACTGAAGATACCACTCAGTGCAATGTCATATTTGGACAGGAGTGATCTATACTGAAGATAGCACTTAGTGCAATGCATCCTAGACACCGGTGATATCTCCTGAAGATAGCACATCATTGCAATGCCATATAGGACAAAGATGATATCAACTAAGATACACTACAGTGCAATGCCATATAGGAAGGGCTGTGATATCTATTGAAGATAGCACTCAGTGCAATGCCACATATAATACAGGAGTGATATCAACTGAAGATAGCACCAGTGCAATGCCATATGGACCAGGAGTGATCCACGAAGATAGCAATATTTGCAATCTATATAGGACGGGAGTGATATCCTACTGAAGATAGCAATTCATGCACTGCCATAAAAGACAAGGAGTGATATCAACTGCAGATAGCAACTCATGCTGTGTCCCATATCGGACCCAGGAGTGATATCTACTGAATATAGCACTCAATGCAATGCCTATTGACATAGAGTGATATCTACTGAAATAGCACTCGTGTATGTCATTATGACAGGATTGAGTATAAACTGAGATAGCACTCATTGTAATGCTTTATAGGACGGAGGATATCAACTGAAAGATACACTCAGTGCACTGTCATATTGGACATGAGTGATTTATCCTGAAGATGATCACTTAGTGCAATGCCATATAGGACAGCCGTTGATATCTACTGAAGATAGCACACATGCAATGCCATATAGGACACAGAGTGGAATAACTGAAGATTCGCTACTACAGTGCAATGCCAGATAGCACAGGAGTGAGATCTACTGAAGATAGCACACAGTGCAATGCCATATAGGACAAGAAGTGATATCAACTGAAGATATCACTACAGTGGCAATGCCATATAGGACAGTGAGTGATTATCTACTGAAGATAGGCAACACACTGTGCATGCCATATAAGACAGGAGTGATATCTACGAAGATAGCACTACATGCAGCCATATAGGACAGGAGTAATACTTCCTGAAGATAGCACTAGTATTTGCCATATAGGACAGGATTAATATCTACTGAAATAGCACTACAGTGTAATGGTCCTAATATCGAGTGAGATCTACTGAAGATAGTACACATGCATTGCTATAATATCTAATTAGATAGCACTCCAAGATACCAAACCATAACAAACACAGAATCATAATTTCCTGTTAGAATAAGAAATCAAGTATTTGAGTTTGTTGTGTTAGACACATCAAAGTCTTATTTTCGAACGGCAAACGCATCATCCTTTATGTTAAAAGCTGACTCAGAGATTTCAAATATATTTTTTGTGGTAGAATTAAAAAATAGTGTCCTCTAAACTAAAGACAGTCAATAAATGCTTAATTCCAAGTTAGAAATAAATTATTTTTTTCGTTTTCACAATTAACAGTGCCTAGGATACTGGTGTATAACAAAAATTTCTGGAGGCAGAATTTTTAATAACAAAGTTGAGATTTTCTATGTGAAGGACTTCAAATTTGAGCTTTACTATTTCAGACAGTGATTATTATATAAACAAGCATTAAGTGTATGCAAAACTGATTGGAATTGAAATTTGAGTGCACTCTTATCAGAAAAATCTCTGAGTCATCCTTTGAATTACTGGCACAATGCCAACCTTATTGGAGAAATTTGCCCCAACGGCAAAACAAAAACAAGATCGCATGTACCTTGAAATCAGTAGGATCATGTGTATATTGTCCTGTCATGTAAGATCGACCTGAAGATAAATGCCTATTGTTTTAATTAGCACAGAACATAATTTCTATAAGCTGGCCAGAAGTACCACTCACACGTTATAAGATGCACACGTTTCTATGTTCAACATATCCACTCAGGGCATCCACCGCTATTATCATGCATAGCATAAAGCATACTTCAAGAGGTTCCACGTTGCATATTAAGAAAATTAACCTAAATAGCAAGCAACACTAATTTATGTTAAGACCCCTAGGTATTTTTCACACATAACATGCACATGGATGGTACGCATGGATGACCTTTTTTAGCTAGTTTGTGTAAATGCCCTCCCTACTTCCTGTGTTAAATAATTTTGTTCGAGACATTGTCGAGAACAATTTTTGGTAGGTATGCACTTCCATGGTGTTGCAAAGGTAAGGTTTGAGATGATTTTTTTGTTTTTAAAAAAGTTGGCTTTTTTTTGGAACTTAAATTTAGCTTGTGAACTGATCCTTCTAAAAAGAAATGTCTGAGCTAATAGTCATCAGTTTGCAGACATTTTAACCTGAGTAATTAGCTCATAATATTATTTGCAATATAATCCCTGTTGCTGTTTTTTGACATCCGGGTATTATGTATTTTGCATCTTATTTGTTTTCTTAATTCATTTATTTCAAGTGTGATTTAAAGCACTGTCATTTATACACACAGGCGGTTAAAGCCGCACTAAGCTGACTCAGAGATTTTTGAAATATAATGTTTTTGTGTAATTTATTGAAAAATACAATAGAAACAAAGATAGTCAACTAAAATCCAATTCCAAGTTTGAGATGTATGGGATTTTTTTGCGTTTCGCATGCAGTAAATTTATTGTAGTATACTGCCATAGGATACTGTGTATACCAAATTTCCAGACCCAGAAATTTATAAAGTTGTGATTTTCCTATGACGGAGCTTGATTTGGCTTAGCTATTTCACACAGTGCTTACTATATGGACAAGCATTAAGTGTATGCAAAACTGATTGGAATTGAAATTTGAGTGCACTCTTATCAGAAAAATCTCTGAGTCATCCTTTGAATTACTGGCACAATGCCAACCTTATTGGAGAAATTTGCCCCAACGGCAAAACAAAAACAAGATCGCATGTACCTTGAAATCAGTAGGATCATGTGTATATTGTCCTGTCATGTAAGATCGACCTGAAGATAAATGCCTATTGTTTTAATTAGCACAGAACATAATTTCTATAAGCTGGCCAGAAGTACCACTCACACGTTATAAGATGCACACGTTTCTATGTTCAACATATCCACTCAGGGCATCCACCGCTATTATCATGCATAGCATAAAGCATACTTCAAGAGGTTCCACGTTGCATATTAAGAAAATTAACCTAAATAGCAAGCAACACTAATTTATGTTAAGACCCCTAGGTATTTTTCACACATAACATGCACATGGATGGTACGCATGGATGACCTTTTTTAGCTAGTTTGTGTAAATGCCCTCCCTACTTCCTGTGTTAAATAATTTTGTTCGAGACATTGTCGAGAACAATTTTTGGTAGGTATGCACTTCCATGGTGTTGCAAAGGTAAGGTTTGAGATGATTTTTTGTTTTAAAAAAGTTGGCTTTTTTTTGGAACTTAAATTTAGCTTGTGAACTGATCCTTCTAAAAAGAAATGTCTGAGCTAATAGTCATCAGTTTGCAGACATTTTAACCTGAGTAATTAGCTCATAATATTATTTGCAATATAATCCCTGTTGCTGTTTTTTGACATCCGGGTATTATGTATTTTGCATCTTATTTGTTTTCTTAATTCATTTATTTCAAGTGTGATTTAAAGCACTGTCATTTATACACACAGGCGGTTAAAGCCGCACTAAGCTGACTCAGAGATTTTTGAAATATAATGTTTTTGTGTAATTTATTGAAAAATACAATAGAAACAAAGATAGTCAACTAAAATCCAATTCCAAGTTTGAGATGTATGGGATTTTTTTGCGTTTCGCATGCAGTAAATTTATTGTAGTATACTGCCATAGGATACTGTGTATACCAAATTTCCAGACCCAGAAATTTATAAAGTTGTGATTTTCCTATGACGGAGCTTGATTTGGCTTAGCTATTTCACACAGTGCTTACTATATGGACAGCATGCAAAACCACAATTTGTTTGAAAAATTGGAGAGCGCCCTCCTCAGGATATCTTCTGATCAGTCTTTAAATGTTGTGGTGAAAAAATACTGCCAATGCTGTGTTATTTGTGGAATATAAGTGCACTATAGTAAGTGTTCTCCTAACTCCCACACAACAGCATTACTTCAATTTTGATAGTCATTTCTTAAGGGTGGGCCCGATTTAAGTCTATAAGTTTTTCACACAATTTATATAAGGCCTTCCCCCAAAAACCCCTCTGTAAAGTGTTTTGTGCCGATATTTCAAACACAACCCGTTTTTGGATTGATAACTAAAAACGTATTTTTGCAATCTCCATAAGTATCTTGTGGTAAAATTATATTGGTCGACCAAAAAGGGTCACATTTTCACTTATAACATCCAAACACCAAATCCTTTATGCCATATGATTTCACAAGGGTAATGAGGAAAAATAGTACTTTTCTTCTGATACCCAATTTTGATGACCCTTCTTGTAAAATCTGGGGTTCCCTGGGACGAAGGCTATTAGCGATCGGGCCTGGACCTTTAATTGGAGGCAGTGTCCCCCCCTGCCCCAACTTGTGGCAAACCTGGTCGTCATAATGTGCCATTGTTTATTCACCTGTGTATACATACATAGGTGTACATGTGCTCCCAATTCTAAATATGACAATAACAAGCTACCCGAAACATTACTACAATGCTTCCTGGAGCCATTGAAGAAAGAGTTTGCAATCCGACACCTAGATGCAATCGTCCGGTGGTCCGCTTAACAGCAAAAACTCAACATTCGTGACATCATACAGCCGCACTGAATATTGCATGTCAGGAAAAACAGATATCCTATTATTTAATGCGATACTTGGATTTCGCCCAGAGCTAAGTTTTGTTGTACATAACTTAAACAATCGATTGCCTATTCACTTGTGATGTGTGGCCAAAGGCGAAATAATGATTTGGTGTTCAAATAAGAGATTTTCAGTAATTGTATTTTTATGGAGAGTGAACCCTTAGAGTAAATGCGGGAACTTTGGTATAATTTTATAAAGGGATAAGCCGATCATGCGATAAAGTAAAACATGGAAATGCATTTTTTAGCTTTTTTAATTAAGATAAGTATTTACACTTCCGTATAACTACTTTAATTAGGAACAAAACACCAAAGATGAAAAAATGAGTATTGAGGAAATTTGTCATACCGTCTCCCGCAAAGAAACTCAGCAGATATGTCTAAAATATCAATCACAACCAAATATCTGATTGTTGTTACACCACTTACATAATACACAAAGAGCAATAATATTGTGTTTGAGATGAAGTGGATAATTTTTTTTTTATATGGTTTCGGTTCAAGCAAATCGCTGCTTATCCCTTGATATAAATTGATTACTGTAAAGCTGCAGTCCTTTTTTTAGGCCAAGTAAAGAAAATAGTTTCTCTCCCCAGCCCTTTTGTTTTTTTTGTTTGCCACATCAAAATTTTTTTTTACAAAAAAAACAAAAACAATAGAGATGAAATTTCTTGATTTATTTTTTTTTTTGCTGTCAGCAGACATAAAAAATAAAATAAGCACAATTTTAATATTAACAGGCAACTGTAATTTTACCGATGCGTAATATTCCCCGCCGAATATGGCGATACCTAAGTGAACACTAAACTCACCAGTCCACCCTTAATTTTGGCCATAACTAGCTCACCAAAAAAGAACTTGAAAGAATGTTTACTCAGGAAAAGGACTGCAAAAATCTTAAAATTAAAAAAAAAAAAAATCCCTGAAATTCACTAATTCGTAAAATCTGATAATTTACTACTCATTTGGCAACACTATTTTGGAAAATCATTGACCACATTTTAAATGGACCCCTACGGTTCTGGAAAGCGCGAACATTGAATTTTACGTATTTCACATTTCCAAGAAATGTAACCTGCTGGCAACCCAAGAAATGACCGCCACGTGGTAACAACCAGAACTTTAAAAATTTGACCAAAATCTAATCAGGTTGAGAACTCCTCACCCGCTTCCTTCCACCCAGGGTTACATCATTCATACAACCTTACAGAACTCCTTCAAACTTGTACACAACCTTGCGGAAAATTTCATAAATATCAATTAGATACTTAATGTAAGCATATTTTTACACCCAAAATCTAATCAGTTTGAGAACTCCTCACCTGCTTCTTTCCAACCAGTACTCATCATAGCCCTTAAACTGAACTCCAGATAAATTGACCCAATGTTGACATTTTTCTGTGCCATATTGACCTTTTTTTGTCCCATACCCCCCTGACAGAGCCCAGGGAGGACCCGGGGGAATGATTACATGGTGAGTAGGGGGAATCCCCCCCTACAATATACCAAGGTTTTGGCTACTCTAGCTCATCCAGCAAAAATATATGCCCAAATGTTCCAGGGGTTAACATTTTACTCACGGACACTACGGACATAAGTACGGACATAACGACGGAGCCCCTTTTATAGTCCCCTCCCTAACTCCCGTTCTGCGGTTGACAATAATGAACATGTAAAAACATATGGCGGGCCTGTGTGGCAGATCCATATAGGGAAGTCTGTCGAAAAGACACTAGATCTTTGGGGAAAACTTGTTGTTTTTTGGAAAAGCAAAAAAGGGCCCTCATCAATCCTTTTTGAAAAAAAGTTAGAGAAACCTAATATTTTTTTTACTTGGCCTTAATTGTGATTACAGCAATGGTACTACTACCCTAAGTATTCCCTGTGGGTTATCTCTTGATTTCTAGCAGGTCTTGATGTTACATCAAACAACAGCCTTTATGGGTCATTCACCTACGATATCTTCACATGTGTAAATGTGTAAATATGTGCCATCTTGTAACTTTCACGACGTACATGTTTTCATGTGATGGGTAGCCGTCAAGGCCTCGCCATTTATCCCAAACATTACGACTGACAGCATATGTAGAGGTTGTGCCAATAGTTATCTGTCCATGGGAAAGGATGAATGTGCCATTTTGGCACATTTACAATAAAATGGATTGGATATATTCTAAGTAATGTTAACCCTGGTCCCTACAAAAGTATCAACTTTAGAATCAAGATGAATAAATTTTAAGCATGTTCCAAGAGGAGAGATCAAAGGTGCCCCGGCGATTTCACATTCAGGCTTCCCTAAAAAATTCAAAGTACTGAATTTTGCCCGGATTAAACGCTTTCTATTAAAAAATATCCCCATCTGAAAGGATAAGCTGAGAAATATTTCTTTTGATACAAAAATTGGGTTGTTGAAATTTTTAATTTGTGTAATAGGAGCCAATTATAAATAAACGAAATTCATCAGCATGTTTTACATGGAAATATAAGCAAATCACAAATCACCTTTTCCTTTTAAAGACAGTTCTGTAGTGAAATACAAGGTAAGAAATCTATTGAGTGTCTAATCTAATATGAATTACTATTATGAACACAATATTTGGGTTCCTCAAATCTCTCATTGCACTTTTAAGTATACCAGCGTTTTTTGATAGATATTATTGGGTGGCCTAATGTTTGGGTATATGCTGGGAAGGGAAAAATTATTGAAACATTGTAAGAAGGTTTGATGGGGAGGATACTGGGTTGACAATGTTTTTTTTTTTTTGCCCAAAAGGGGTGTATTTCAGAGCTAAGTCATCATTTATGGGCTATTTTGATTCAAAATCATTTTTTTCATTGTTATGTGGTAATTTTTGGTTTGGAAGAGTGTCAGATTAAAATATTATCTCCTGTGCCATTAAAGAGCATTTTCTCAATCCCAACCTCGTCCCCACTGACTTACCTAAAAAAGTTGATCTATTTACTCAGCTGAACTGTTTAGTCTTATTAATATTAAAATGTTCCCAGATATACAGAATCTTTCCTATTAAATATTTTTGGCAAACTCTAAAGCTAGATGATAGTTTGGGCATTTTTGTTGCGCTTGCACATTGTGCCGCTTTGCATGTACTCAGAGTTCCAAATGTTACGAACTGCATCGTCTTAAAGGTACCACGTAAACGCACTTCTGTGAACACGGTCTTGGCATGAACGCGCTAGATGTGGCCATTCAACCTGTTGTTTATGGCTCCTGAACAAGGAAATCCGTGAGTTGTTGAAATTATAATATACACGGGTTGAAAGGGTCTTAAGTGAGAAATTATGGCATGGCATTGTAATAGAAATTTGCCATGTGACAAAATGTGTAGTATACTCCAGGTCAAAAAAAATGGACAGGCATGGTTATTAGCCGGTCTTATCATATCATTATTGAATTTCTTTTACATATTAGAACAAAGATGACTTTTTTGCTCTTCAAATTCATGAATTTCAGACAGTCTGCTGGCAAAATTTTTCTCAAATTTAAAATTTAAAGTACACCAATTTTGCTCTCTGCTCCCAGAGGGGTTTTGAGTCAATCCCACACTGCTACAGTTTTGGGAATTTCAACCTCAACAAGGGTCAATGTGATTCCCATAAATAATTCATATTCTTAGTACATGAAAACCCTGACTTTAACGCCCATTTTAGCAAACAAAGCGTTAGTACTTAGGGAAGTTTTAGCATATTATGAAATGTCTTGTGGTTTTCTTAACTTTTAGAACACTTTTTATCCCTAATTACTGACATGTGTTTAGTACAAGTAATAGGCATATTGCTATGCATCATGGGATGTCAAACACCCTCTGCTCTGCTCCTACAGGTACATGGAAAAGTATTACAGCGGTCTGATTTCAATGATAGTGAGTATATTATGTAATGAAAAATAGTCCGATTCTTATTTTCATATCTATGTAACGTTCGCATGATTCATTGAAGCACTTTAGATAATTACTCTACGCACTTCACCAGATGCGGTAAATACTAAGGCCATACATATTGAATTCTTGATTATTTAAAATCTACACAAACCGATGTCGTAACTTAAACATAATTGTTTTCATCCAGTAGAAATGAAGCAAACAACAAAGGATGCGCAAGTCACAGTGGATCAATAAACGTATTCTATTTGTATTTTTTTTTAAATCAATAATGTATTTCACAATATTCATTGCATAACATTGTGTAATATGTAGAAACTACAGTATGCACTACTACAGACATTTTAATATATTATTAACAGGCACGCTTATGAGTGTGTACACTGTAGCACACACGTTAGCAATGCAAAACCCCGCGAAACGGAGAAAATAAACTCTATACAGATTATACACAATGTTTCAGATATCGTGAATATATCAACTTGCAAAAATAAGCAATCTCCTGGTCCCCTATCTATTGTGCTATTATGTAATATGTGGGTCATGCCTCATTGATGACGCTGTGAAGATTATGAACGGTATCTTGTGTTCAGAACTGACACATTGATTTTCCTGTGGGTTAAAGTTATTGGCAGATGCCCATGCCCATAGATAAATATAAACGGGCCATGCCATATTGTTTTTCACTTTAGGGCATCAGGACTGCTAGTACTACATTTGATAGCAATTTTTGACATAATTACATTATACCTTTCCCATCCTATGTTAATACCATTATACTTCATTCTATTAACAGAAAAAAAAACATGTTATAGAGTAGGTGAGGTGCAAAGGGTATAATTATGCCCATTTTTATCCCCCTGGCTTGAAAAGCAGAGGGGGATATTGCGAGGGTGCGAATGTCCATATGTATGTGTGTGTGTGTTCCAGTTTGGTTAGGTTTTGGTTAGGTTTTTGTTTTTCGCGTCTCCTTTGAAAAGTTTTAAGTCCGATTTAAACCAGACTTGGTGTTAAGGTGCAATAGGGGTTCCTTCATGTGTGGATGATGTCAAAGGTCATGGACCAAGGTCAAAGGTCATCTGAGGTCATGTTCCAGACTGCCATCTTGCCAGGGGGATGATGCAAGTTTACTTGCTGTATTTTTTGCATTATGCTTTGAAGGGATTTTCTGCTCTTTGTTGTATGCTTGCAAAATTGTCAGAGAGAGAGAGAGAGAGAATGTGCGCATATGTGTGTATGCAGTGGCCTTGTGTGTGCATGATTGAAGTGGTAACCTTGCTTTTTGGACATGATTAATGTCATACTTGGTAGAATGATAGAACATGTTGAAATCTATCCCTTGACCTTAAAGAGACATAAGGACATTTCCAGAAAGAGTGTCCCCAATTTGTTTCCGAACCCGGGTTTTTTTCCATATATGAAATGCTTACCAATGTATTAGACCACACCTGAAGCGAATAAGCCGAATACGCCGTCTTTATGTAATAAGTTGATGATTTAGAAATTCAAAGCATGGTTTTCTATGGGGACGATTATGATAGCAAGTTCAAAACAAGGTCTGCGTTTTTTTTTTTTTTGTACTTGTTTGTTCAATAAACCTTCCAAACGTTCTAGGGAGGTGGTCTACAACCGATTTTGTGCAATTTGAGAGAAATTTGTATCCTAAAAAATCAACTCCTGTCACTTTAAAGTACATCATTATAATAATGAGCTATATACATATTTTTCCAAGCTTTCCTGATTCAGCTGAAACTTGGTAAAAATATCAATCATGATTTATGGTCCAATATGCTATAGTTTAAAGCACACTGAGTGATTTTGCTTCACAAGCCCCTCTATTTTTCTCAAAATCTGAAATGTTGGCATTTGGATTGCTCATGCCATATCCCAATGCCTCTGTGAATGGTGAAATTATCTTATAAGGCCATAAAAAAATTATAGCCAGACCAACCATGATGTGGCATTTTTTGGAATACTTCCTTTTTTAAATTTTTTTTGCTGTGTGCCATGTAAATCGGCCATTTTTTTTGTGTCAAGCAAGCAGCCAATTTTTTTTTTAAACTGCCTGACCGATCAAACCCCTCAAGGTCTCATCCACGTGTAACAGGATTTTTTAGTAGTGAATGGATGCTTTTGGTCATAAAAATCAGTCTCCGGACTCTATTTCACCATTTTGTTTTCCAGAATTTAAAAAAAATTTGGTGAAGCATAAAACACATCATATTTGATATCCACAACCACTACTACCCTGACAGTGACAGGTCAGAATAGGGATTATATGGACGGGTATAGCTCGCATACACGGATATTGTTCTATACATATACATCCCATGTTCTAACTTCTCGTACATAATCAATAACAAATACAATATGCATTTCTAAATATAGTCGTGATAATAGATGGCATGATTTATAGCTTGGCCTCAATGAGAGAAGCCGATCAGTCTTACTACTACCGAATAAGTCACGCCAGTTGATAAGGAAGCAAATAACCCTGCAGGTGCTCCTTATATCTTTCCTGGGCTCTTATTTTTGTCCTTCACTCTTCTTCTGAGCTACCTCTCTGCTTTCCCATTTGCCAAGCTTCTTATTTTTATGTTTTTTGTCTAAATGCATTATCGTTGTCTTCTAAACCCCCTTTGTCTACTTCTATGTCTTCTCCTTCTAACTCATTTTCTTGTCTCTTTTTTTCTAAATCATCCTACTCTTGTTTCAGCTGGTCGTTTTTCCTTGTTTTAATCGTGTATTGTATCTTCATATCTTCATTTTGTAACCTCCTTTGTAATCCTTTATGTACAGTGTGTCTAAAAAAACCAACAGCTTTTAACTCATTACTTTCATTAGCTTTTTAAAAAATAGCAAACCATAGTTTAATTTTGTCCAAATACTGAGCTGGTCAATTTGGAATGCTTTTTAATTTTCATCTTGTAACACAGATAGTTTGTTTTTATGCACGTATCCCTTACATAACTAATGAGTGGGGTACTTAGATTAATATAGATTAATGCAACTTATGACATTGCAAAAGCATATAGCAATTATGCTTGAACCATATTCACTTAAGGGCATGTCACCCTGAGCGTCCGAGTATCTATTTTTGGTTTGTAACTTTGGCAAATATTTGATTGTCTGTAAAGTAACCTTCTAGAAAGAAACTTTGATGATGAACCCGCTGATGGCATCGGATTAATGTAAAACTTTCCGTATTTTGAGAAAAATACTAAAAAAACATGATTTTGCCCCAAAATTTTCAGACAGCATAACAAAAACAATTTGAATTTTCATGATTTCTTATGTTATTTTTTAGAAACAAGACAAATTTGTCTAGGGACGGTTTTTCATTTTTGAAAAATAGAGCTTACCTTTCGAAATATAAGGAAAAATGTCAAAAAAGTGTGATTTTTACCTTTCTTTTCCAAAATTTGAGTATATATTGGAGAATATCTTTGGTTAGAAATCGAAAAATGAAAAATTGAGAAAACCGTCCCTAGAGAAGACCGATTGCTATCGTAGGAAAGTTAAACCTTGCCTTTTACTTAGGTACTTTTGGAGTTATCTTGTCTGAAAATTTACCAAATTTTGCGAAAATTGAACATTGAGAAAATCCGTGTTTTAGTAAAAAAGTGACTTTTCACGCCATTTCAAGCTGTCTCTTTCTCTCTTTCTCAAATAACTTTATCTTTGAACTTCAAAATTGAGTATGTTGTGCAAGTGATGAAAATACATCTTTATGCACTATTGAATCAAACATCTTTTCTCTCTAACTCCAGAAATAAGAAGAAATTGAAATTGCGTCTGGTCTAAATTAGCGCTTTGTTTACATTTTCAAATTATTATTTTTCGTTTTTCCAAGATGCGTTCGCGCAAACGTACATTAAAACACGCGCACGCTTCATTACGCAGTAAAAATTCACAGCGCGACGTGATGCTGCGCCTTGCGCCTGACGGCGTGTAATGTGCTTAAATTCCCGCCGTTAAGACCATGTGGTTTTTGTGACTTTAATGGTCAAATAGCTGCTTTAAATCGGCAAAAAAATACAACTCGGGATTGTCTG
Organism: Ophioderma brevispina; assembly: GCA_023653785.1. Classification (NCBI taxonomy): domain Eukaryota; kingdom Metazoa; phylum Echinodermata; class Ophiuroidea; order Amphilepidida; family Ophiodermatidae; genus Ophioderma; species Ophioderma brevispina. Next base: position 44,980 of record JAMKCH010001797.1, read on the forward strand.
CATTGGATGACCTTTGTTGGTAACGATAGAACACAGGTTGATGTTTAAAATGGTGCAAAAATCAGAAATTCAAGTAAAAACAAAAGCACTAGGGTTAACACTACCCTTAATAATGCATTCAAAGATCACCATACATTTTATCCTGATTATGCTATTCAAAACTTCGCAAATTCATGTTGAAGCTCTTGCAGTTTGAGTGTAAAAGATTACCTATCCACGTTACAAGTGACAAAACAATGATTTTATTGAAATGGACATAACCCAGTGAATTTACACTCAAATCAAATGGATTTGCGGTTTTGAAAAGCTAACGATGCATACTTCGCAAATATGTAGACATGCTTTGTATAAATGTTTAATATAAAAGCCTGAAATTGGGGGTGCTATTAGGGTATTTTTTCCAGGACACTCTGTACTTCTCCTTTTAGCTTCTTATTTCTCTTCTCTTGCATTTTCCCAGCAATCTTACTTCTCTTCTCTTTTGTAGCTATTATTTTTCTTTTTTCACTTTCTTTTCTCTCATTGTCCTATCCACCCTCTTCCTTTCTAACCCTGCTTTCTTTCTTCTTCTCATCTTTCCTCCTGCTGCAGCTGTTTTGTCTTCACTTCCTTATCATCTCCTCATCTTCTACCCATCATCTTCATCTTTTCCTCATCTCCTCATCTTCTACCCATCATCTTCATCTTTTCCTCATCTCCCTTTGATACCCTCCTTTGTCCTGTTTCCATTTCCCATGTTAGCCTTCTGCTTTTCATTTCTATACATCTAATAACCCCCGCCAAATACAATAAAACTGACAATTTAACTTGAACAATCAATTTGCATTTGATTACCTGAATCAAGAGATGCTGACAATTATAGTGTGGATACTACAATTGACCAGCCCCGGAACACGATACACAATGAGCTCAAATTTCAACATTGCAAATATCGTTTGGTGATGTCCGTGCCAAGCCTGTCATTTTACATGTCAAAAGGAAGAAAAATCTAGTACGAAGTCAATTGTGAAATGTATTTTCGTATGGCAAATAGATTGAGTTACAGAGAAATAGAATACAGCAAATATGCTTTGCTAAGATTGTCGAGAAACAGCATTGACAAGTGATAAAAAAGCTGTTTGCTTCGGGATCTGTGTCCCATATTGATAATGTATGGAATTGCATCCAAGGTTCTAAAGGACTTTTGTCTGGAAGCTTGCTTCTATCTGAGCAAGAGGTCCTTACAGGACAAACCAAAAATTTAAAAAGGGATCTAGATGGGAGAAGAAATTGCCAACATTCTCCAAAAGAAGGGGTCTTTTCTGGAAAATATCCCAATTAAAGGCACTATCAGTGATTTGCTAAATCAGAAAATAAAAAAAAAATCATAAAAAATCAGATTTTTGCATGTTTGTAACAAGTAGGTACCCTAACATATCCTGCAAATGATAAGACCAGAAGCAACCTAATAAGGACAAAATCGGATAAATTGGACATTACTGTCTGTACGGACACTTACTACAACACGTAAATGAATGGAGAGTCATATCTTTGAACACATCAGTTGGAAAAAGTAACTTATGAGAATTCTACAGACTTATCATTCCCTAAACTCAACATTAACTAGTCCAGATGGTTCCTAATTGACTAGTTTGCCAGACTATTTCTTTACTAGTCGCCTGACTGGTTTTACTAGTCGCCCGACTAGTTTTACTAGTCGCCCAACTAGTTTAACTAGTCAACTGATTAGTAAAGCTCCCGATAGTAATTTTTACTAGTCAGGTTACTAGTAAAACCAGTCAGGCGACTAGTAAAGAAATAGTCTGGCAAACTAGTCAATTAGGAACCATCTGGACTAGTTAATGACAAGTTTAGGGTTTTCAGTGATAAGCTATTCCTGCAAATTTAGAATATTTTGACTCTTTTGGATGAATCACTCATAGTGTCTTTAACCCCTATGAATGACGTGCCGATTGGCGACATAGAAGGCTATATGATTTATTGAGCCAAACAGCACCATCTTAAGAATGGTGGAAAGGTTAAAGAGGAAGTCTTAAATATTTTAGAAACTCTATTCTAATTGGTTATTCAAATGGCTGTAATGTGCAATCAACCAATTAAAACACTATGATGACATTGGATTTTGTTGTACTTAAAGGCACTATCAGTGATTTGCTAAATCAGAAAATCGAAAAAAAATCATCAAAAATCAGATTTTTGCATGTTTGTAACAAGTACAGGTATCCTAACATGCCCTGCAAATGATAGGACCAGATGCAACCTAATAAGGACAAAACCAGAAGTTTTAGTCATTACTGTCCGTACGGACACTATACTGCAACACATAATTGAACACTGCCGTTTTCTTCCTTTTCTGTAAATTCGTCAGTTGGAAAAAGTAACTTATGAGAATTCTACAGTCTTATCCTTCACTTTCAAGCTATTCTTGCAAAATTAATGGATTTTGACTCTTTACTTTCTGCATAGGTTTTAACAAAAGTCAGTTTTGAGATGGCTTCCCAAATAACCTGCAGGTCATTTGGGATGCCATCTCAAAAACCACTGACCTAAGACTAGGCTTGTCTGGACTCATTTTCTTTACTGATAGTGTCTTTAATCTTCTTATTATTGTACAGGGCAGTCGGTCAATCTCAACCTAAGTCAATAATCCATAAGTTCAATAACCAAGTTTATTGTTTCAAAATCTGAGAAATCAAATCCTGTATGTACATAAATGGTAGTTCAAAATAGAAGATTTTGATAACAGGATGGCCATTGTTATCATTGTTATAGAAGTTGAATTTAGATGCATTGGGTGTTTTTGCATCATTGATTCTATATTTTCCCACATAATAACTACACTAAGCCATGCCCCCTTTGTGGAGAAGAAAAGTGCTCATCTGTAGTGTTTCTTCCCAGTGGGCAATTGATGTTGGAACGTTGAAAATGCAAATTGATTCAACGTCATTCTTTAGACGTTGATTCAGTTTACATTTTCGACAATAATTTCTTAAAACTCTCGACCTGTTTTTGACATGTCAACATCGTTTCGATGTCCCTCTAATATGAACAAGCACAGAAGTAGTGGAGCAGGAGCCAAATTCTGTGTACCATGGCCGCGCTGTTGCCGGTCATGTGCGGTCTTTATTTAGGGAAATCATGGCGTTTTGCATCAGTGTTGTGGTTTTAAACGTTCTGTAAGTCATATTTTGGCTTATTTGTTTGCTTATAAGCTAAAGAGGGCATATTTATTTGACTAAATATATACTGAAATACTGTTTGTATTTTTAATTTTTTGTAAAAATTGTAACATGTTATTTTTCAGACACGGTGTATGGGGAAGAAGTGGCACTGGCACATTTTCACAAAATATGAAATTTCTTCAATTTGCTCTCAAATGATCATCTAGGCCATTGGAGGAATAGAGATACATTTTACACATAAAAATAACATACTCAAAAAACAGATAAGGATGTTAATAAGAGATTAAAGACATTCAGGTAATTTGTAGGTAACTTTAATCAACAAATGTGTATATTACATGAATATCATAGACTCGTACTCATTGGTATTAAAACCACAAAGGTCACAGACCAGTCAAACAGGGTACTTGCCGTGGGAATCATGCATATGGCGTGCATTTTCTTGTCACCGGCGACATTAATTATAAAATCGTTCAGTTTATACGCAAGTGTGCTGATTTGGGCTTAATAATTTTCAGGTGAAGACTAATGTATATACACAAGCTTTACAACCATGCAAAAATATCAATTTTGAAAAATCTAGAGGGCACACTATTTTTCAAATATGCCATTGTCTCTTTAAATGCTATCCACCTTTAACCTATCGACATTGGTATAGATTCTGCATAGGTTTTAACAAAAGTCAGTTTTGAGATGGCTTCCCAAATAACCTGCAGGTCATTTGGGAAGCCATCTCAAAAACCACTGACCTAAGACTAGGCTTGTCTGGACTCATTTGAATGCATTATTCATGCTGATTCCAAATATGGTCATGAATATGCATAATTTGACATTTTTGAAAAAAATGAACATTTTTGGTCTCTTTGCAACCATATATGGTCATAAATATCTGAGGGTTTAAAATGAAATCTAGATATATTATTTTCTTTCAGGCAGATGATTTCTCATCTGTCTCGTCCTGTATAAACAGCTCTTTGAATATAAAGAAAGCAACATCCTCTCAAAAATAACATTGTAAGACTGCAGAAATCGCTCTGGCAGTCCAGGCAGACAGGCTGCAGCAAGGGAAATTAACAGGGTTTGAAAAGAATTGAAGTGGGCACTTGAGAAGCAAAAGGTAGGAGAGAACAGTTGTATTGATTGCATGTTTTGTTTTGTTTTTGCTTGCAATTAGATGTGGAGTTATAACAAATTGATGCCATTTTAACAATATTCTTATTCAATGGGCAAGTTTAGTGGGTGAAGATGTTATTGTTTCCACCTATCTAATTTGAGATGTCAGTATGGAATTATCACGCTTGTGTTTACATGCATGTATTTACGGTTTGGGTTGCAATGCATACACCTACAGAGTGAGTAAAAAAAAACTTGACCCGGATTGTGTCCGCCATTTTGAGTTTCTAAATAATATATATATATAAAACGTATGTGATATCATCGGAAAGCCTATTTCATTATCTTTAATTTGCTGCAAAGATAATTCCAATCGGTTAAGTATAGGCCGAGCTACAGTCTTTTGAATCAAGTAGTCCGGTTTTCACCCTATCCACGGATTTCCATTTAAATGCACGGCGCCCGACTAAGCAAATGTGATTCTGTGGACAGTGCAGAAAACAAACTGCTGGCTTCAAACGATTGTAACTCGGTCTATACCTAACCGATGTGAATGATCTTTGCAGCAAATTAAAGATAATGAACTAAGCTTTCAGATGATATCACATATGTTAGATGTTACTTGAAAATTCAAAATGGAGGATACAACCAGGGTCAAGTTTTTTTTTACTCACCCTGTATTTATATAGGTTGCTTCTATTTGACAGTGGAGGAATGGGTTTTTCCCCTTTTAAATTAAAGGAGCACCCTCCAAAAATCCACAAAGGGGGCAAAAGGTCCACTTTTTGCTGAATTTGTTGATAAAAAAGGCCAAAATTTAGAGAAATTTTGACAAGAAAGTCCACATTTTGGTGATTAAATGTTGAAAAAATCAGAAAAATAACCATTTTAGGGGGGTTATGTCCACTTTTACAATAAAAGGTCCACTTTTATTGTTCCCGCACCCCCCCCCCCCCAAAAAAATAAATAAATCCTGCGTACAGCCCTAAAAAGTAGACATTAAAAAATACCAGAAAACAAAAGAAATGTGAACACAAAATGGCTTTTTACTGCAAAATGAAAAATATGCATCAGATAAAACTTTAATTAAACTGAAGCACTTTAATTGTCTTGATCCAGATGACAGTTATATTACCATAGTGGCCTGTGGGAATTCTGGAAAATTAATAAAAAATTTACATAAAATTGAAATGTAATCAATTGGAATTTTCTACTGTTATGACGTCTCGTAGACGTCAAAGGTCAGAAATACCTTTCAAACACAAATAAATGAGCCTTGTGCACAAGTGATCTAAATTTTATACAATATAACAGATTTTAATGATTTGTAATTGGTTCAAGAATTTGGTATGTCCAAAACATTATATAAATCGAAGTTACACAATTACACAATAGTTCAAAAGAGGCGTTGCAGTTCAACGATGATATGTCCTCTCAGCGAAGACTCCAAAATGACAGCATGCAAAGTCACACTTATAAATCCTCGGGTAATATTCCATTGGAATCTTCTCAGTCCTGAAGAAAATCTTGTCCAGCAGTTCAAGACGACGGGGCTTTCCCTCGACGACAAATGTTCCACAATAATAAAATCCAGGTAATATACCACCATCAGTCTGTCGCTATGTCCTCGTATAGGACCACAAATTGGAATCCCTTTTTGATTCCGAAAACTGAAGCTCTTTGGCTTAAAAGACGACAGCAGACAATTTAGCTATCAAGCTCCGGCGGCATCCAAAATATTAAAATCCTGGCACTAGATGTAGAACTCAAATCTACCATTATTGTAGAGTAGAACTAGCTATAATTATACTGTATAGCTCCAGAGCTCTGGTATAGCTCTTGATTTCAACTACTGGCCTCAGTCCTTCAGTCACAAGTTCTATTTAACTTCACACAGCTAGATTCCCCTTTCTAACAATAATCATTACATCATTTTCATGCATAAACATAACCTTACACTAGCTGACCAATCGGAATTCATCACCCGAATTACATCACTTCATATATATAACTTTGGGGGGAATTCCCTGATCTTACAATGTTCTGATCTCAAAAGCATATAAACAAGTTGACTCAGTTTCTAAGTTTAGCATTCTTGGGGAATTCCCCACTTCCCTTATTGTGCAATCTAAACAGGTGCACTTTGCATAAACAACTCTAGGGAATCCCCTTTTCTCTCTTTTATAGTAAACAAAGTGCTTTTCCCATGAGAAATCTTTCTCAAATAAAATTGAGAAAATAATATTTTTAATCAGAAAAATGGAGGCCATATAACACTACATAGGTTTGTTTTGTGGTGTTCTGTAGAACTAGAGGCAAAACAATAGAGGTTAGAACTACCACTGGTCTCTGAATGTCACTTTAATTAAAGACACTATCTGTGATCCACTCAAAAGAGTTAAAATATTTGAATTTTGCAGAAGTGTTTTAAAAGTGAATAAGTCTAGAATTCTCATAAGTTATTTGTTAAAACTGAAAAAATAACAGAAAAGGAAGAAAATAGCAGTGTTCAAAGATATGAATTGCCATTCAATTACATGTTGCAGTAAGTGTCCGTATGGACAGTATAATGACTAAAATATGTCCTTATAAAGTTGCTTTTGGTTGTATCACATGTAGGGAATGTTAGGATTCCTTTACTAGTTATGCAGACATGGAAAAATCTGATTTTCAATTTTCTGACTTAGCAAATCAATGAGAGTGCCTTTAACACTTCATCAAAGGAATGAGTTTCAAGCCAATTGTTTGCAGATGTTTGTTGTGAAAATAAAACAAGAATCAAGTTGAACTTTTTCTGAGACCAACAGAGCATCTCCAAGATTTTCTACTTTTGTTTGCCTTGCTGGATTTTGTTTTCCTAATTGATTTGATACTGTTCTCTATCTACCAGAATATACTTCATTCTTCCAAAAAAACTGCATGGTATATTTCCAGCCATCAGAAAAAAGTCTTATTTGCAATGACGTCTCACAATGAGCAAATCAAATCATTTGATACATGTATCCTGCACCAGGAATCAGCTCACACAATAGCTGTGAATGCTGGAATTGTGTGTCAAGATAATTTGACAACACAGTGAAAACTAGGCCGCTCTCCTTTTAGATGTGAAATCTATAATGTTTCTAAGATGGCGAAAGAGTGTTAACTAGGTTGCTGCGGTTAATTTGCAGAGCAGTATGTTCAGGGTATTTGAGATTTGAGATGATAATATTTATGTATGTAATCCTTTGGACACCTTAGCCTTTTCTGTAGACCTATAGGTAAACCAGTACACCCTTTAAAGCGACACTGGCACATTTTTGCAAAATATGAAATTTCTTCAATTTGCTCTCAAATGATAGTCTATAGCCATTGGAAGAACAAAGATATGTTTTACACATAAAAATAACATACCCCAAAGCAGACAGGGAGGTTAATAAGAAGCTAAAGACATCCAGGTAATTTGTAGGCTAACTTTTTAAGTTTTTCATAACTTTAATCAACAAATGTGTATATTACATGAATATCATAGACTCATACTCATTGATATTAAAACCACAAAGGTGACAGACCGGTCAAACAGGGTGCATTGCATATGACGTGCATTTTCTTGTGTTAAACGCCATTTTCATCATCTGCTGAATTAATGTCGCCGGCGACATTAATTAAAAATCGTTCTGTTTACCCATAAGGACGCTGATTTGGTCTTAATCATTTCAGGTGAGGGCTAATGTATGTAAAAGCTTTACAACCATGCAAAAATAGCGATTTTGAAAAATCTTGAGGGCGCACTATTTTTCAAATGAGCCAGTGTCTCTTTAATGTAATTGTCAACTGACATTTTATGTTCCTTTTCATACAAAAACAAATGCCCATGCACCATGCACTGGGTATAGAAAGATTATCTAAAGGAAGATGGGACACTCCCCCTATTTTTGTGTAACGGAAGTGGACCTCCATGGGGAAGGACGCTCCTAGTGTCTGGTAGGTAAAAGCGACTACATCACATATTTCACTGTGTGGAGCAATGGCGCGAAGTTCAAAAGTAACGCGCTATTTTGGTGGGGTTGCTTGACTAATTCACTTAATTTATAACAAATTTTGCATTTTTTCTATTTCCTATAGACAAAGGAAAGACAGAATGTTAATACGTTGTGATTTGCCTTAGCATTATAGGGACATTAAGACTTCACCAAAAAATGTGCTTACGTGTTAAACCAACAGCGAGTTCAAAATTTGACTGCTTGCTCCGTTGAGAATAGCGCCATCTGGCGTCTGTTAGGTAATTTGCTGACGTAGAAGCGCTACATTGTTTGCCTTAGATAATCTTTGGTATAGGTAAGGTACAGGGAGAGGGAAAAGAACCAACACACCAAGTATGATGCAAGAATATCACAGAACCAACATGCCTAGCATTACCTCAAAATGACATCATAAAGTTTGCATATCTGAAAAACTAATTTCCATTGACACACAGTGCAGAATAGGGGAAAATTCATTTTATCACCAGCAATAAATTGCACTATCCAATTTTCATGAGGTTTTTGGCTCTACAGGATGGGAAATGAGTAGTTTTATATACACAGAGCATTTAAGGGCCATAATGTTTTTGAGTCATTTGAGTAGATAATTGCAAAATATCAATTATCCACCCTATATCCAGTATTGTCATACTTTCCTTGACTTATGACATCATAGTGACATCACAATGCGAATGTTTGTACTTATTTTCTATACCAATGGAAATAAGAAACTCTAAGCAATTTTGTGATACTGAATTTATAGAAATTGGCTGTTCAATAAGGAAAATCAAAGGGAGTGGTAACCACCCTCGGGTGTGTCACAAAAATGGCTCAGGTAGACGAGGGTTGATATTGATGTAAAATTACAATTTTTATTGCAATTTCTCTCAGGAATTAAATATTAAATTGACTCTTTAAATGTCAACTTTTTGTAACAAAGAATTAATAAAGTTGCTAGATTGGAATTGATATGGTGTAAAAAAAATCCAGTCAAATTATATTTAGTATTTTGTTGTCTTCTGCTTGCCCATTGGCACATAGGGATTAATAAAAGTTGGGATTAATTTGGTAGAGTGAATAGCGAGTGTTTCATTTTTATTTTATTTTTTTTTTAATTATATTTTATTTAGCCTGGGTAAATCAGTCGGGTGTTCAGTCCCTGTTTTCCAATGATGCCAGGGTTCAAGAATGACTTGGGACAGACAGGGGTTTCCACCTTAGTCTTATCAAAACTGGTGGGACAGGCCCCGTGGGACAGGCGTGATTCTCTGTGTACACAGGACCGATGGTTTGACGCCCCCTCTGAAGGATGAGCTCTTCTCTGGTTCATTGCCCAAGTCCAAAGGAACCACTGGGAGAGAGGAATTCCAGTTTCAGTTTTAATCAATAGTTCCTATACAAATCAAATCCAGAATTTGAGTTTCTGAATTTCCAGCAAGTTAAACCGAGGACCTTCTGCACCAAACCACACTCCCCCACAATGTACCTTCTTGCAATTGCGATCTATAGCTTCTTGCATGCATGTGTGTGGGTAGACTGTCCCACACTCTCGGCTCTGTCTTTAGTTTCAGGGCACAGTAGGTTCATTTCACATAAAATCAAACTTATTTACAACAGTCGCACTCACCAACAAGATGCATCCAATGTATATACAAAAATCAACAACTAAAATCGTAACAAAATCAGATCACTGGTCCCTCCCTAGACCCTTGGATATCGGTCCTTTTAATACTGCGCTGTCACCTTTTTACCCCAGTGGCCACCCATACACCCTTATACGAACCAACTTGTCCACGGATTGACAAAATTCAAAATACCACTTGCCCGTGGATTTGGTTGACTCGGAGAGATTGTAGTCTTCATTACCAGTCGTTTATACCACAGACCCTGAGAGGGACTAGTGTGTGGGTGTGGGTGTATGTTTGTGGGTGTTTGTGTGTACTTGTACGATACTTCTGAGGACCTAACACAAAAGAAATTTTTTGACAATTAGTCCTTTGGAGGTTCATTGGTCCTCGGAAGCATACCAATGCAATGTACTCCATCATGCTTTGTTACGACCGAGGACCACAGTTCCTTTGATGTCTGGAAGTCTGGCGACATGGAGATGTTTGTTACTATCACACTCTAGGGAAAGAGTTCCATAGTACCCCGTTAAAATATACAGCAACAGTTATTTTTATTTTATGCCGTAAACTGACAAAGATCCTTACCATAAGGCAGGCCCGTAGCCTAGCCAGGAATTTATGCGGGGGGTGGGGGGGGGGGGGGGGGGCGGGCGGGGGGGGGGGGTGAGGGATGTGCCAGAAGCGGGACCATTTTGCGTCCCCAAAAAAAACTTTTTCGGCTCGACTGCGCTCGCCGGTTTGACCCAAAATTTTTCACCGTCGTCTCCAAATTCTGATGCACAAACCCTTAAGAAAACTTGTACTTGACAACACAGACCTTCAAACATGGCAAAGCGGACCTTCAAAATCATCAAAAGCGACCTTTGTCATTTGTGGGGGGGTGCATCGCACCCCCGCACCCCCCCTGGGCACGGCCCTGCCATAAGGCCAAAATTAAAAAGGAATTTTTTACCGGTACATGTAAAACTTATGGAACTCTTGCCTAACATTTTGCACTTACCAACACCACTCAATAACGATTTCTATGGGTGACAGAAGAAAAAAGAGGGTCTTTCTGTGACAGTAATGTAAATTATGTGATCTGTAGCTTTAGTTAGCTATGAAGAAACCAAAGGTGATAATATATGAGATATTTCTAAGTATATACCCTATTCCCTATTAGGAAAAGGATAACTGGAAGCAGAGGAGACAGACCTCCCACATGGGGGTGTATTGAATTCAGTTGGAATAGAAAAAAAAAAAAAAAAAAAAACCATAGTCAAATCACGATTAAGCATGGGTTGTTGTCACATGCACGCACATGGAAAACCTTGCATTGATGGCACATGCACTGTATAGATCAAATGCATGAGTGTCTATATACTGCTATGACAACCTGCCATCATACAACCTACTGTAAGCTATTCCACATGAATTCAGGCTCCATTAGGAGCATAATAGTCAATTAGCTGATGTCTTCTAATATGGGTGTATGAATTACCTGGAAGGAGCCCATTCCTGCAAGAATCGCCCAAGGAACGTCATCTGAAAATACTTCAAAGTGGTAGTGACATCTTTTTTCCTAAGGAGCAGCTAATGAATGTTTCGGAAGTGACAGTTATGTAAGGCTGGTTAGCTATTACATAACAGTGTGAAAACACCTGCCTATATTGAATTTGGCTGTTTTTTTAATCGTGCAACGATGGATTTTGAGGACTTCATGTAAGGTGTAGATGTAGTGATTTCATATAGAATAAGACACTCAAATGATTTCTTACCTTGTATTTTGGTTACAGTTTTATCTTAAAGTGAAAACAAAGGTGTTTTTATTATGACTTATATGTCAATAGAAAAACATAGGCTGAATTTTGTATTTGCTACTATACAAAAAGAGAAATTTCACAATTTTGTACCCAAGAAACAGTTCTCAGCTTATTCAACAGATGGTTGATGTTTTCGATATAAGCTTTAAACCAGTGCCAAAATTAGAATTTTGACATTTTTAGGGACACCTGATTTGAATCTCTCGTTGCACCTTAAAGGATGAGTATTTCAGGTAGTTGAACTATGGAAATGTTCAAGGGATAAAATGTGAGACTTATTTATTAATGTTGGGATGTTAATTATGTGTAGTCTGTACATGTGTTGTATATTTTGTGTACCGTAATATGTGGTATATGTTGACCTTTTTTAATTTGGACATTCCATTTCTGATTTTTCCAATGCTCATTCAAAGTTCAGAAGATAAACATGGCTGTCTGGTTATTGTGTGCTAATTTCAAAACTAATTACATAAATTTACTTCTTTGCCCCAAGTTTTAACTTTGATAACATTCCATGGACGTTAATAGTGTTGTCATCCAGCGAATACCTGTTAATGTCTACTGAAGATAGCTATATCTGATCTAATCATATTATAATTGTAATTATTATCTACTTTATGTTTCTTTACCAAGTTTACAAACGATTTTTAAAAATCCCAAAGAGCTGCAAAATTATCTTTATTATTTGAGATAGATTTGTCCCTTCTTTCATCACCCACTCCACTCACTCACATCTACTCACTCTCTCACTCATTTACTCTCTCACCATTTCTTTGCTCTTTTGCCTTTGGTCTTTCTTTTTGCCATTTGTAATTTTGCCCTTCTTTCTTGCCCTTTCTGTCCCTTGCTTTCCCTCTTTTTTCTTCTTCCCCTGATTTTTTTTCCACCTTCATCCCAATCACACTCAGAAGAAGCTTTACATTTTGTTCCTAATTGTTGGAACACTTTGTGAATATGTGGTTCCCGCCCCCTCAATAAAATGTTGCATGAGCATAACAAACTTTATCATTTTCGCTGCATATTATTTTTCAAACAATGCTGGGAGGGAGGGGGCAGGGAGGGGAAAAAAAAAAAGTTTAGTAACAATGCGTTTAAAGTCTGTATCTTACATACAGCTGCCAATTTAAGTGTCCAAGGATTTATGAAAAAGATTGTAGATCATATCAAGAGGAAAAATACAAGAAAAATGTCCCTCTTAAAACAACATTGTTCGATTTGGACCAAAAGTTGGAAGGAACATACAGCAATGCAGGTACTCGGGTAAGAGAACAGAGCATTCACATTCCTAAAAACAAAATTGGCAGAAGTGAACCTACTCAACAGATACTGATTTATACAGTTGCTACACACAGGTGCAGAAATCATGTCCAGATGACCATTGCATAATTGATATAGAATTGTCATTTTATGATTCATTTATTTATTACTAAAATAAAAATGTAAAATGTATAATTCATCGAGGCTCATGTACATGTGATTATCTCAATCTGTGAAATTGAAATGTAAAGTAACAGCTTGTTCAATGGCTTATCTATATAAGTACTTTGTCAAACATAGTAGTATGATTTCCTCTGAAAGTGTGCCATCAATTAAAGCATCGTACATAGCAATCAATCAATTCATCACTTTATTATTATATAACAAGTTAGAGCCGTTTGACTGAACTACAAAAAAACAATCACAACCATTTTTTTTCGATCATCCATCATTTCATTTCATAACAGCGAGAAACCTCAAGGTCTCATGGAGATTGCCACTCATATCAAGAACACGTCACGTACTACAACATCTTGGCAAAGAATATACCTTTTGAGTAAGAGGCGATAAAATAGGTAAGAGAATGCACCATAGGTATATAAATGTCGTGAGGGATTGAGGCGCACGCTAGCTTAGTCTCATTCGAGAAGAGGTTGCTTTACAGGTGAGCGACGTTGGTGCTACACGGAAACATATGTGAACCTCCTTTTATTAGACTAAGGTGGTGTTTTTGTTTACTATTGATAAATTTATGCTTCGACTTGTTAAAATTAAATGTCGCATTTACGTTGATACAATGACATGTATTCTTTTAAAAATAGTTGATTGCTTTTGGAATCAACTGTTGGACTTTTAGTTTGAGCAAATATCTGCACGCAAAGTGTTGATGTCTTGATGTTAACATAGCCCAAGTATTGGCTATACGGTATGCTTGATGTCAAGTCGAGCAGGGAAGCGAGCGGCATACTACTTTGGGTGCAATCGAGTGTTAACAATATGCGGCCTCTATCCGGCCTCCATGTTTGCTCAAAACAAATTGTGCTTGATGTGTGCATTATTTATGCTAGTTTGTGTGAAATTCGGCTATTTTGATAGCTTATTCGTGTTTGATTTGTCGTATAATATTCTGTTTTTCTGTCTCTATCTCGCTTGTCGCCCCGCTCGCGATCTTGATCTTGATTTCTCAATCGATCTTTCAGTCGATTACAATCGACTTCGATCTCTCTCAAGAACAGATTTTTTCATTACAAACATTTTACATGCTGCAGGCATTTCATAGTTTGAAATGTAATTTTCGCGTCTATCCCCCATACGATCACGAAATGCCTTTACATTATTGACGGACGACTTGGCATATTTGTATGCGGATTTTCATAATGTGATCCGATTCCGTTTTTAGAAGAGCCTATTGGCTTAATACGCGTTTAGCCTCATTCGCGTGCTGCATTCAATTCCAATGCACCTTATTCACGTACGCTATCTACGGTAGATAGCAAAATGAGTCAATTACTCGCGAGACGCCTGCTGTTTATTACCTCTAATTTAACCCAATAACAGGACAACCAGTTAGAGCCCGTCCAGATGACAGTTTCTAATACCATTACCGTGAAATTACTGCGGTGCAGTGTATGTAACCTTGACTGGTGTATTTGGTTTCATTGTAAGCACACATAAGGGAATGCCTTCTAACGCACTGACCATAATATACCTGTACACTTGACAACGAAGACCAACAGGAGGTAGAGTGTTCTTCCCACAATGCAGTTCTTCCAATGCAATTTTGCACATGAATTTTAATGACAAAAATACCTAAACGAACAGAACTCATCCCAATGTTGCGATTTAAGTACTTTTTTCTCACTATAAATTCATGTGACTACCAGTGCAATAATTATTTAGGAAGAAATGCATTGTGGGAAGAACACTATATTTCCTTACGAAGACGTGTTTGTAGGCATTGGGGCTTGAAATAAAATTACAAAAAAAAATCTGGTGACTCTTGATATTTGGATTCTTTCTTTGTTTTCCATTTGTTTATCCATGTTTTTGTTTTTTCTTTCGTTGTGTCTATTTTTTTCCTCTGACCCTTTAGAAGATGGCGATTGTAACTATGAGATAACTACTTTTTAAATTATTTATATGTTGCCATGGTTTTCCTTTAAGACAGGTGCACCTGTGATATTTGTTTGATAGTTTCTTATTTCTTCTGTCATCGGAAATCCATGACCTAGTTTACTATTCGCAATCGTGTTGTCCACAATGCACAAGAGATGTTCAATCTTTTTGAGTTTATCATCAACTCTCACTATGAGCTAGTAAAATCTCAATTCCCTTGGCACAGGTAGTAGTTTTCATTCACCAATGTATTTAGAAAATACACCCCTTGGTTTTTGGGTATGAAACATGATACCCAGATCACACAAGGTCAGTTCATGTCAATGCATGTATAAGTACAACCGACTGAACCGTGTCCTTGGTGGATGAGCATATTGTAACTCATAGTGTCTGCGATTCCATGCTTTCTAATGGATTTGCCCGCATCACATCATCAGCATCACGAGAGACATTGTGGTACGGGCTTGTCCCTACGTGCCACATGCTTTGTGTTCTAATTATTCAAAGATGAGACAATCCTACAGAAGACGAGAGCATAGGTTCATTGCGAGGCACCGCAAGGGCGCTCACCTGTGAAATAGATAGGGGTATACTACAGGGTGAGTCAAAAAGAAATACACCCGGTTTCAAAAAAATATTGAACTTATTAAACAAGTTTAGACATTGCTTTTATAAAAGCAATGGTTCGTTATATCCACCACTATTGTTGAAAATCGAAAGTTATCATTTCTCATATTGTGGATATGTTAAATTAACGGAAAGCCACCAGAAACATGGACCATGGTTATACAAGTCTTCATATCCACGGCAGTAAGGCCATTTGTTGAGTTACACAATCATCTAAATGATTTTACCTTTGTTTTATAAAAGTAACATAAAATAATCCGTACCAACTGCTGTTGACAATATTTCTTAACAATAGTCAATGCTATTTCATGAACACTTTCTCTATAATGATGCTTTATATATGATAGTCAATACCGTCGGTAGATCCAAAGATAATTGGTATTATGTCTGGTAGATCTTTCACTGCTGCAGAATAAAAATGCATCAAATTAGTGTAAATCTCTTTGACTCACCCTGTTTAAGGTGTCATTCCAAAACTAAAAGCCTGTTTCACCATTTCCGTTATTCATACATTGATAGCTCTCGTGGCGTGCTTTTCAAAACCGATCATCTCTATTCTTTACAAAATTTAAAATACTGTATCTCAATTGCTATTGTTGCGTCATATCAACAGATCATTCTTCGTGAAAACGAACAGGAAAGCTCATTAAAGGTGCAACGAGAGATTTTTTGAGGCACCCAAATATTGTGTCAGAATAGCAATTTCATATAGACTAGACAATCAATAGATTTCTTAACTTGTATTTGGCTACAGAAATGAATTAAAAGAGAGAAAAAAGGTGATTCTGATTTGCTTATATTTCAATATAAAACATAGGCTGAATTTCGTATTTGCTCCTATACGAAATTAGAAATTTCAAAATTTCTGTATTAAAGAAACATTTCTCAACTTAATCCTTTCAGGAGGGATTAGTTTTGATGGAAAGCTTTACATCAGGGCAAAAATCATCACATTCAATTTTTTAGGGACACCCGATATGTGAAATCTCTCGTTGCACCTTTAAACTAAAGGTATATACTTTAAAACTGCACATGATGTCATGAATGTCGGGATCCGACATTTTACTCAAATATCGCCCAATTAACGACTGCGTTAATTATTTTCAGCTTTACCACTATAGCAGATACATAACTACAACAGTTTCCAATACAATAATGCAAACTTAATTGATAGCGGCTTTAAATCATACACGGAATTGGAATGGTTATTAATATCGCTGATTGGTGACATTTGGGAAGAAGAAAGAATTAGTACAAATATGTGGATGTGTGCGTGTATATTTTATATACAGATTTTATGGAGTACCATTTTTTGTCTTCCTTGAATTAGTATCGCCTCTTATAGACGTATATTTTAAGTTAATAGCGAGCTATTATTAGATTTTCTACTTGTCCATGATACTCAACTGATGTACAATCCTCTTGTTTTCTTGCTATTTTACCCATTTAATGGATTTAACAGCATGTCTGCACTCTGCGCCATCTTAAACATCCCGACATGCATTCGGGCATCCCTTCCACATGTGTTGTACACTAATTTAGAAAAAATCATAATTTTTTATAAGACTGGAATGCGTGCCATTGTCAGAGTGGAAATCGCCTATACTACCATTACCGAGGAGAAAATTATCATATGACGTCTTTTTGCGTTTCTTCCTCGCCCACTGAAATATCGTTTCGAATCAATAGTCCAAGCGGGCCCGAACCGCCCGCTATTAGAGAGCAATTTCTATCATTAGAGGTATATACGCGATACTAAGCTTGTAATATTGGTATGGTGTCGTTGAATACAAGAGTTTTACTATGTATACGTGATGTTGCAGCAGAGAAAAAGATAATTCCGAGTTGTGTTATTCTACGTTGGTTTGCCAAATAAGTCTTATGTAGATCTATGAGCTCTGTAATAAAGGTGAATGTGGCTGTGTGTGTGCATTGTTAATGGCAATATATTACTCTTATTTTCATCGTGCTGTTGTACTTTATATATTTTCCATCACGATGATATTAGCGATTTCGCGGTAATAATGTATGTATACCTTCAAACGATTTAAACGAGGCCCCTTTTAATATGTCGCAAAAATATTCAGTCTCTTAGAAACATTTTTATGACCCCAAGTAATTTTCAGGGCCTGTTGAAAACAAAATCTTTTGCTTGTTTTGCCAAATTGGGCTAAAAATGACATTTTTTGGAAGAACGTGTGTGTATCATTTTATCTTCGCCTGAATATTACAAATAACAATTCGTATATATGATTTGCCAACTTTTTGAATATTGCACAGCCGTTGACCAAATTTGAAAATATTCAAATGTTGCCTAAATTAACTTCAACATTTAAAATATACCTCAAATACTGAGGTATACCATAATTTTGAAAATATATTAGGGTACACTTCAATCTTCACGACAATATATAAGTATATCTCAATGTATAAAGTGTAACTCAAAATTGACGATAATTATAATCATGTCGATGTTTTATCCCAATATGAATTGAATTTTGGTATATTCTATATATAAGTTGTAACACATAAGCAGAGATGTAACTTTCCAGAAATTTCGGAATTTTGACCATAATTTAAAAATCAAATAAAAAAATGTTTAATTTTTCAATTTCTGAGATCAAAAATTTAATAACATAAGTGGAACTGCATCAAAACCAACTTTTAATTACAATTTTTTTTAGAAAGGGGCCGCCGGTGCTACCCTAAAATATCCTAAGATAATGCGTTCCCTGGAGCTTCACAGGATGTGTATACGCTAAATTTGGCCTTTAAAATTTGAATTTTCAGGAAATGGGACTATCTCTGTTACATCTCTGACGTAAGTCAGCGTGTTTGAGATGCTTCCCGTAGGTCATATGAGACTAGGCTTGTTTGTACTCATTTGAATGCATTTTATATGCTGATTTCAAGTATGGTCACGAAAAAGGATATTTGATTCCTTTATAATTATATGTGTAAACTCTGAGTTGTATTAGTTTGAGGGTAATGTTCAATAAATTAGTATGATGTTATGCCTTAGCATGGTAAGACTGTATAAGATAGACTGTTTATTGGAGTGTTTAACGCCACTGAACAGATAATGTACCTATGTGCTATATAGGAACCCGCCGTTATATAAGAGTAAGTATATGATATGGCGCATGTCGTCGGCACTACCCAAGAAATATACCTGCTCTTCAACAGGTGTATATAATAATGTAACACCGTTACGCTGCATGTGTATACGAATACGTATAATTGAGTTACAGGTCACATTGCAGCACCATCAAAGCAAATTTGTATTGTGTCAGGCTATTTGCCATGTTGTATTGCATTTATTATTTTGTAACCTAGAAAGCAATTATTTTCCGTATAATGCTTCGACAAAGCGATCGGAAAATGACCTATATGGTTATTCTGCTTAAAGCCAAGTTTCAAAGCATACACTACATTTTGATCAACCTTGCTGTTTTAATTGCTCTGTGATAGACATTATATGAACAAAACGTTACCAAATGGCGTATACCACATTAATAAACACACACAGTCCTATATGGGCCAATAAACACATTTTTTATTCTATATTCAACGGCTGTACCGATTTAACTCAAAATTGTAATCGGATGTTTTTGGTGATATGCTTCCATATGAGGGAGAAAACTTCATCATGGACGGGTCACCCACCTTTAAAGGGCATTTCGTAATCCACAACCTCGTCCCCCCGACTTACCTAAAAAAGTTGAGATTTTTATATCATCTGAACCGTTAACAGTAGTAATCCATGCATGTGTACCTAATCTTACGTGCAAATTCGGTCGCATCTGTAAGAAATTCGCAATTTTTTATTTTCTGTCCGTAAAGAAATTACACCACAGTAGCCTATGGGACCGCGGGAAGCAAGCAATTGCTCATAACACAAAACCGCAAGATCGCGATCAACTCAAATTTTGTGAATAAGGTTTTCTCAAGGATATCTATATATAGTGAACCATGAAGGAAACAGAAGATGCTGGAATCACGAAATGCGCCTTTAAGAATTAAGAGAATATTAGATGATTATTCTGCGTGAGTAATATGTTACACGTCATGTAAGATTATTTTACTATATGTCACTACGCAGAACCGTAAAAGTAATGGCGGAAATGCCTCTGAACCAATGAAAAGTACTATTTTGCCCTTAAAGTATTGTATATGTTTATGCACGAAACGTGTTCATTTGTTTTCGCTCACACCAGACAAAGCAATAAAAATGCACGCGTGCATGACTATAAATGACATTTTAAAGTGTCGATCTGTTTAGTTTTCAAAATAATATATAATTGGCTTATGAATCCATTTGTGTATTTCTCGATTGCTGTACGCCATCGAGCTTTACGTATGATGTTACAATATCATTTGGTCACAAATTCTAGATTTAACTAGAACTGATTTTTTAAAATGCACTTGTACAACTTAAAATTCCAATGATTTTGCGCATAGGAAACCATCATCATTATCATCATATATTCATCATCTCCTTCCTCCTCCTCGCCCTCTGCTTGCTCTCTTAAAGGGGCTTATACTGAGAGAAACTCTTTAGGGTACCATGGCTTTTTTCCCAGGTAAAGGTACCACCCAGTTGTAAGTAAATCTTTTATCGATTCATTCCGCATGGAAGCGTTAACAACATGGAACTTATACCAATAGACTCATAACGTCTTTATATTGCCAACTATAGCTCCTGTTAGATCAAACAACAAGAGCATTCAGACAACTTTTTGGTCCCCCGCCAACTTGTGTTGGCGAAGGGGGACTATAGAAATGCTCCGCGTCCGTGCGTGTGTGTGTGTGTGTGTGTGTGTGTGTCCCACGCGATATCTTGGATCTAAGCAAGCGTGGGAGTCCATCTTCGCAACATAGATGTATCTCAAGTACGCGTTGGCCTGGATCTGAAATGGGTCCTGTGTCATGGGTCAAAGGTCAAATATGGTCAAAAATAGGGTTAAATTGCTACAAACCTTGTGAAACACAATGGCCGGTATTCACAAAAGCGGGTTACTTTAACCCAGTGGTGTTAATTTTACCCTGGGGTTAAATATCCCATAGAGGATAACTTGAATTTAACCCATGATCGGGGGTTAAACCCTGTTTAACCCTGGGGTTAAAGTTAACCTTCTTTTGTGAATACCGCCAATATCTTTTTATCTAAGGCAAGTATGGTGTCCATCTTCGCACCATAGGAGGCGCGCAAGTAGCGGGCGATGAGTCCAGAGTATGGGTCTGGGCATGGGGTCAAGTCAAATATGGTCAAAAATAAGGTTCAATTTGGTCAAAAATGGGATTAAAATTGCTAAAAGCCTTGGCAATTGTGGCAGGATGATGAAACTTGGTGGGTGTGGTCAACATTCATGCCGAAAATTTTTGAAGGTCATGTAAGGTCGTGGGTAATTCAAGGTCAACTAACTCAACATTGTGGTAGGTCATGAACTGTGGATGTGTCAACTTTCTAAACCGAAAATTGTGAAGGTCATTTCAAGGTCAAGTAGGGTCATCTAAGGTCAAATAACTACAAGTAGTTGTATGGTCAATGTGTCACATTTGATACCGTCAAATTGCAACTGCTATTGCAGCATCCTCAGTTTGAGAACCAACTTCTTCATCCCAATTCTCCCTGTGATCTTAAAATTATTTTCCCTCCATTTAACATCGCGACGTGCGGGGGAACCTTTGTGGTTCGAGAACCGCCTTGTAGTAATACAGATGTTTCCCGTTCGAATTCCGGCTAGGCCGCATCATATGCCCATACATGGGTTGGTGTTTTTTAAATGATACGGCAACGGGTACTCTGGGAAGAATAACTTATATGCTATCACTTTTGCACATCAATTTTGCCAAGGTTTTTGGTCCAAAAATTGAAAACATTTTGGCGACAGCTATCTGACTTATTTGCCATCTTGTCTGTTGTCATACTCTTTATAAGATATTCATGCGGCATCGCTATGTTCGTTTTGTTTCCCAGTCAAACCCGATCAGCACCCTTTTCATACCATACTTGAGGTCATTTGCGGTTAATTAATAATTTTCTTTAAACATTTAATTCAGTTATACACCCCAGCGATGCAATATTTATTCACTGTATATTTTGAGAGCTATGCGGAAGACTGGAAGCTACGATATTTTGTACACTAGGATTTCAATGATATTCTATATGGTAATTTTATCCTAACTATTACGCAAATATAACAGTTAACACGCGCCGCTGTGTCGAATTCTATAAAGAACCCTGTATCAAATCTGGTCAGCTGGTATATTCCTGTCTTCCCTTCCTTCCTCCTATATCCCCTATCTCTTACATTAAAGATATAGGCCTGGTAATTCTGAAAGGGAGACTAACTTTAGACCAGGGTTAGTCCGACCAGAGGGGACCTTTTTTCCTTTCAAAATACTGTGAAAGTTAAATTTCGGGTGAGAAATTATCTCATGATGGGCTTTTCCAAGCCCATCCCTGATGAATTTCCTCACCCGTTACAGCACACTTTCGATTATGTTTTAAGAAAAAAGGTCCCCTCTGTAGACTAACCCTGGTTTACACCCAGGTCTAAATTAGTCTCCCTTTCAGTAATACCATCCATAAAGATAAGAGCATATCTTGAGTTACAAATGGATTAATAAATGCATTTTAAAACATTATTGGTGCGCACGCCGAGACAGGTTTCGATGTCTTTGTGTCCTTTTAAGGGGTGTAGTACAACATATTTTTGTGGTGTAATAATATACCATATGGTCAATATTTTTTTTGCTGCTGAATTATTAACCCAATCACCTCTAAATTTGTTTTAACCTGATTACGGTTACATACATTCCCTTCAATTATAAACTTTGTCGATGATATTATTCCAAGATGGGGTATTCACTTAGGAGTATTATCATGACCCCAACTTCTCTGACTCACCATGCTTGGACGCGGATAAGCACCGTCCCCTTCTTCATGTTTAGGCACCACTCTCTCTTCATCACCTTATTTCGGTTCACTCGCGCCCAAATGCGTCAACACAAAGCTCATTTCTTGAGCTTCAGGCAAGTGTTTTTCATCTGATTCCTTCCCCTCGGCGGTTGGCGCCTGGTTCTCCATTGTCGCCGGCGGGAACCCCTAGTGGTAGCCAGGCCTTGTCCGTCGGCATATTGGAGATGGAGTAGTACGTACTGTATATTCTATACGCCGTTTCCGATGACTTACTGCAGTCTTCGACGACGCCGCGTAATCCACGGTAGATAGCACTACAGCTTAGTGTAGCACCGTTCACAGCGCTTGTATGCTGTGTAAGTGAAGCTTGTTTTTTTACAACACACCGTCAGCTGTTAACAGCACTGTACTTACAATCAACCTCGTTTCTTGTGGCAGAAGACCCCGCAGCCAACATGAAATTCAACAGTATAGTTCCTGATGTAGGCAGCCAAAGCTCTCTTAACGCGAGAAAAAAAATGCTAAGTCCCTGAGGAAATTATATGCGAAGAAATCGATGCGCTGCATATGGATAGGAACCTCTTGGCAAGTATCACTCCTTTTGCGCTTTTCTTTATTATTAATCCACCACTGTTTGAATCACAGCGTATCCAGGGCTTTTGAAACTGATTTGAAAGGTGAATCAACGCACGATGCTGGAAAATTACACTTCCCTGATGAAAATAGCAAAACGCAGAAAAGAAGTTCATCAGCAGCAGTCTTCAGAATTTGCTCGTTGAATTGCGAACGCGATACTGCCTTGTGCAGCTAGCTAGTTTGACAACAAGGTAGCCCCGTGCATTAATAATCCAATGGCTTGATCGCTTTTAATATTTATTACCGGGCCCTGTTCATAGGAAAGGTGTACGCACGCTCTTTGCATTTTTTCTCTCTCGCTCAAGAATCGCCGCTCTTGTTCTACCTTTCAGCCGCTCGCCCACGCACTCATCTAAATTTTGTGAGTCTCGCTAGCAAGCGAGCGAGCTTAAAGAGGAAAAGACGTTACCCGTATTGATTGTGAGAGACATGGATGCAATATCACCTGGCGAGCAGGCTTTATGGCCATTTGTGCAGTCTCAATATTTAAGGATGATTGATTTCACTATATTAAACGCTTTACAAAGCTTGCCTTGTACCATGGCGAATGAAGTCAATTTAGATCATTTTACAAATGAATCGGTAATTAAATCGAAGTGTGAATTATGAGAACAATTACGAGAAATTACAATCTTGCGCATTTGTTGCGTTATTTCACGCAATTATTTGCTGCATGTAATTGCGTATAGTAATCGTGGTAATTATTTCCGAAAACAGCATATACTCGTACTCCGAAGTCATCAAATATTGAACTGCGGTAATACTATATGATGTTTGTGTTCAATCGCGTACTTTCAGTTCGATGACCAGATAAGCCGATGGATTCTCCAGAGCCGTACAATGACGTATGCGTATATATGGTTATTCTTGAGCAACCTTGTTCATGTATGAATGTATAACTTAAGCGATCGTACCGCTACTCTCAGAAATTATAGCTGCCGTGCACATAACAGTCAACCCATGGGTTGACACATGTTCCGAGACAAGGATGAAAGCTTAAAAAACAGGATAACTCCAGGATAATCAAGGCGTGCTCATGCATTCCTTTAAGAAATTTTGCATTTTGGACGGTTGCATTGAGTCCCCTAATAGTTTTGAGCTGGTATACCGTATTATAAACATTTCAAACATAACAAATGTTGATGGCATACACACTCAGTTCTGTGATCTAAGATAACGCATCAATAGCGGTTAATATGTTTCACTCTCACGGAATGAATGTCTACTGAGAAGGTTGAAGGCATCTGAAATCTATATGAGGATCCCTACCTGAACAAAGTTTGAGTGCCCCACCCAACTAAAATCGGCGGGATCACGCCACCTTATGCTGCAGATTTTACTAAAACACAAGGGCGTATTTTAGAAGCTGGGGATTGCGGCTTCTTTTGGCGATCCAAAGCCTTAAGATAATGTAGATTGGAAGTCTACTAGTGACTGAAGCGAGTCGCAAAAGAAAATCTGGCATTCTCTCCCTCACGGAGGTTCTCAGTATTACGCTCTGGAAAGCTGGAGGATCAGAACGACAACATGCTGTAAAGATCTGATAAGATATTGGATGGTAGTTGATGATATTCAAGTCTTTGTCAGTATTTGCTTATATTCACGTAAAAGATTGATACGATTCCATTAATAAAAGCAAAATGATAACATCTGCAGCCATTTTTCTTGTTCAAATTGAGAACTGTCAAAGGATCACTGCAGGATGTCATCCGAAGCATACAAAATATCCTTATGACCTTCACTCACGTTGTTGGCTCTTGCGTTAATGGTCGGTGCATGATAAAGATATCGGTTGTTAGACTGGCTAAGGGTAGACTACCTGACAATGTGGAGGAGAAAGACATATGGCAACACGTGTCTATTGTCTTATATTACGTAAGCAGAATTGTTCGCGAATGTTACACCCGGTGTGACACATCTTGTTAACGTACAGAACATAACTTATTTAACTGAAAAGAAAAACCAAGTACTAGGGCAGCCAACTGGCAAGAGATAAAAGTATAGGAAAAACCATTTGATGTACCATTAGCGATATACCTGAGATGGCACCAGTATACCAGAGAAGTTGGTACCATCTTCTCTGGATATACCAAGTGAGCGTGGTGACTTTAGTTAATGGTTTGGGGATATTCCCAGTCGTCTGCAGTCGATCTTGAACATGTCCATATATTTAATAATGCTTGAAGTGTGGAGTTGTGATTTCTGGTTAATGTATATATGTCAGTTTCTGACACTATAGACTCTATAGTGTCAGAAACTGACATGATTTTCTCATCCATCTTAATCCATCATCACTCTCATCCTCAATAATCATGACCTTCTCTTCACTATCACGTCCACATTGGTTTTCTCTCGCAATACCCTTATTTCCCCTTCCCAATCTAGACATCTCCTTTTCAACCAATTATCGATTTTCCCCATTTCTTTGTTAACCTCACTATCTCTTCCCAATGTCTTAGCTGCTTGCCTATTATTTTTCTTTCTGCTATTGGTCTCATTTTGATTGTATTCTCTCTATCCTACTCTCTTGCTTCTAACTCACCTTACCTTTCTTCTTTGTCATTATCATCTTTGTCTGTGATCTAAACTGATCTTCTGAGGTAGCAGAAGTTGTCTCATCATCAGCCCTGTGATCCACTTGTGGGGGTTGTCACACGGTGGGAGGGGAAATCGAAGATCCTGTAACAAATACTCAACCTAAACAAATGTTCCTCAAATCAGTAGCTTTTGTTGCTTGCACTTGTGAATGAGTATAATTTTGAATACACTTCAATGCTTGTTTGAATGATAAAACATTAAGAGGGCAAGTTTGGCAGGTGTTTTTGGTTCCACGTCGTATTAATGTTTAGCTCATTTACAGTAACAAACTGTTAGTCAACCTTCAGAACTTTAACATAATTTGGTATTGGTTTATGTGCAGAAGTTGCACTATGTATCAATTTCATATTTGTAATGCGAAGCATTCCCTAGGCAAGTAGTCTCCACCACAATCCATACTAAAGCATGCTTGAGTACACAATACTGTATGAGAGAAATCAAAACATCTCACGGAAAACATCTTGCACTTTATTATTGTCTTGGCATTATGGACATAGTAACCTGTAGCTTTATTAAATTTTCCCATTTCTTTTTAACTTTCATACAGGTCAACTGAAGAGACCCAAAATGTTGCAGCAAAGTAATAAACTTGGGGAAAAAGTAATGACAGCTGACAAAAATCCTCTTCCATAAAGTGGTAATGCAAGGACAACATGGATGCCACAACTAAGGCACTGATAGCCATCAACATCATCCTAGTCGTCCTTGTTGCTCTGTTCTGGCACAGGTGTAATGAGATCCTTATGGACTCCGACAGGTGGCTGGATTGCCATAGCAACCACCAGGACATTGAGCATCCTGAAAGGACAAATATAGATGTGATTTACAGTGGATCTTCCGCATGGTGTAAGGGTGAGAACAATGTTGATAGAGTGTGCCATTTCCATAATCTTTGCTACTCACCAGTAATCAATAGTTTTTTATTCTTCCATGGTGCTGAGTCTATAATTGATGGTATTCCTGATGATAGATTCTCTCCTGCATTGCTTGACCTTTCATCTGTCCAAACCACAACACACAGTACTTCCACTATATGGATGTTCCAGTGGAAGAACTGCACCATTTCAAACAGGTTGTGATGTACAGAGGAGCACATTTAATGTTCAATCGTTTCAACCCCAGCAATCTGATGCATGTGCTCCATGATGACTTGCTTCCGGTTTTCTATGCAATGCTTCAGATGGGATTCCTCCATCTTGAGACTTTAAAGCCATCCACTAGATTGGTGTTGTTAGAAGGATGGCATGAAGGAGAATTTTTTGATATGTATGAATGGCTGTCCAAAGGAAGGCCTCTTCTTATGAATGATCTTATAGAAGATGAAGGCACTTTGGTTTGCTTTGAAGATGCCTACTTGGGGATTGCAAAGACCACAACTTGGTATCAGTATGGGTTTGATCAACCTCAGGGTCCATTACCAAATGTGAAAGTGACAGCAAGGGAAATAAGAATATTTACACATGCTTTTATGCAGTCTTTGAAGTCATCTTTAGATGAGGTTCCGGTAGACAAACCACAAGCATGTTTATTTACAAGAGAAAATAACAGGTTAATAATAAACCAGGCTGAAGTCATCTCTACCATGGCACAAGTAATGGGGATGACAACTATCAAACTTAATCTGGATGACCTATTTAGTGTATTTTATCCAAGTATGGATAAATCATCTCAAAATATGGATGACTCCAAATCAAAACACAGATGGCTCTTATCCAAATATGGAATATGGAAGAGAAAAATTCAAAACAAGATTGCTACAATTGCTACAAAACATTCAGAGATGCAAGGTAGTGGTAGGTGTCCATGGGTCACTATTGGCTTTAATAATGTTCTTGTATCCAGGTTCCGTTGTCTTAGAACTGTTTCCCTATGCCGTCAATCCAGACCATTACACTCCTTACAAGACTCTGTCAAACCTTCCAGGTATGCAAATTACATACAAGTCATGGAGAAATAGCAAACTTGAAAACTCTGTAACTCATCCTGATGCTTCACCCGAACAAGGTGGGATAGTGCACCTAAGTCAAGAGGAACAGCAAAGGATTATTGGTAGCAAAGAAGTGCCACCTCATCTATGCTGCTCAAATCCTGAGTGGCTCTTCAGGATCTATCAAGACACAATTGTTGATATCCCATCATTCCTTGAGGTGCTCTCAGCTGCTCTCAAAGAGAGTGAGACATTAGAGAGAGACAAAGAGCAGCTGGGTACTTTTGCCAAAGCTTTGCCTGGTGTTGTACAGAACACAACATGTGAAACAATACATGATCCAAGAAATGTTTTTGGAATTAAGTTGTCATGGCAACCACCATGGAATTTGAAATATTTCAAACTTTCAGAAAAGAAATATGAAGTGTGGATACAGGAACTTGGTAAAGATGACTACAAGGCGTGGATACTGGATATGACTGAGTATGTATTCACTGATGGGTTGTATGCTAATAAGAATTACAGGGCTTGGGTCAGATGTCTTGTGAACGGTAAAATTGGTCCATTTGCTGCTGTCACGCTGTGCAGCTAATCAC
>JAMKCH010001798.1:0-35918 GCA_023653785.1 Ophioderma brevispina
CAGATCCCCATAACCATAACCACAAACCGATTGCTTTGATATGGGTCGGTCACGGGTGTTCCTTGGTCCATATATGACCTCGTCCTCGTCCATTATTCATATAATTTACTATTGTGCCTCTTACGTTAAAGGGATTTATTGGTATGAATCTATCGGCACATATATAATGAAATATCCCTAAATATGACGTACCAGATGGTTTGCATGGTCATTGGAGTATTCCTTGCGAAGAAAACACCATTTTCATGCTTAACTTTCGAAGCAGTAGACGATTTAAGGAAGCCGCCACGTTTATTATTTACGCTATCGTTTTGCCACAAGCCATGTTTTAGTCTTTCACACCAATTGAAAGATGATCGGTGGTTAGTGAAGTTCTGGGCTGTATGAAAGATTATCGCGTTTACTTTTAACATTGAAATTAAAAACACAGCTTTAATTTAACGTTTTCCTTTAAAATATATAAATTTATCAAAATGGCATACATTTGTGCCTAATTTTTCTAAAATGAGCCTGGGATTCTTGGGAAATGAAGTTTTAAAATAAAATTAGGAAACTCTACATCATACAAAGAAGCGCTACTCGGTACATTGAAAAGTGCTGAACCGCGCATTAGTGGGTTTCGAACACTGATCTCTATACAATGGATTGGAAACCTGGGCTTCGTAATTGAAGCACTGATGGCCATATTGGTCATCCAAAAAGAGCCCCAGCAGGTGGTTAAGAGCCGGTCATTTATACAAAATTGTTCACATTGAAATGTGGATAAGCGACATAACAGCTAGACTACATAATCAAGCCAATTCTGTGAGCTCATTGTATTTGCGCGTATGGGATGGCATGTCTCTAAAACGTGCACCCGGGATACAACTTCTGTTAAACAGGTGTCTCTGGAATGGTATTGTGTTCGGTAGACCAAGATGCCCGCCCGTTGCTCCATTCATCTAATATACAATTACTGTTGTGTAGCCAATCCATTGTATAGAGATCAGTGGTTACAGTGCGACTGCGATAAAACTATAAATATCACGCGACCCCTTTTCAAATGTGCACGTTTTCATAGATTGTTAGTGTTTAGGCCAACTAAAACCTTTGATAATCACAAAATGATATCTAAAACACCCCTCTTAACATTTTTCTCAAATCACTCAGGTTTTAAAAAGTGTAGTTTTTTTGCAATAAAAAATTCTAAACGAACTTCGCTCCTATCCTTTGTGTGCTCAACGAAGTTCAAAAGGATGAGGCTTGTGGCAAACTTGCACGTGATATATGCGCGTATGGGATATATTTTCGCTGGCTTCTGTTTCGGTACTGCATGCGGCGTTGTAAATATACCACAGGGAATAAACATGGTAGCTTCCATGATTGTTGTACAGTTATGTACATTTGTCGGAATAAATCTGGATTTTTTTCGCAAAGAATACTCCAATGGCCATGAAAACCATCTGGTACGTTTTATTTAGGGATATTTCATTATATATGTTCCGATAGATTCATACCAATAAATCACTTAAAAAGTCTGTCAGGTTGAGTACCACAGCGTGTGGTAGTTATTGGTGTGGCGCAAGCAGGACTGTATTCAAGATATAAAAGTTGTGGTGTCAAAGAATGGCATTTCTACGGGTCAAAGGCGAATTCCAGACACGATACTGTCGATATTCTTGAATCAAAGCTAGAATATAATATTAGGGATACCAACAATGAGCGTAAATTTTTGCATATGTTAAATACATAACTTATTACAAAAGAGATGTTATATATTTAAAAAGAAGTTCAAGCTCTACGACCAATTAATTAGCCTGTAGCTGCGAATGTGTTTTAACGAATACTTTTTTATTTTGCTTTTCACGTCTCTACTAATTCATTGATATAAATCCTGTGATGTCACTCTGGGTACATACTGGACGCAATTATTTTCAATTAGGTTGGGCTTTTGTGTTAAATACAATACATACAACTACGCATGCGGATATAGCAAGGCATCTGGTGGTTTTATTTAAGGCAGAAATATCCAAATTAACACCTTTTTTATACTTTGGCACTTTTCTTTCATTTTCATGGATGATATGAAAATATAGAATGAATTATACGCAGAATGATGATTTTGCATAAATTATGCAAATTAGGGATCCAATATGGCCGTCATTGGTGGCCATATTGACCAATTTTGATGCATTCTCCTGATTAAACTATACCACCTATCAATCAACTTTTTACTTGCGATTTTTGAGCTGGTATTGACGTTCTCTTATTTTTATTTTTTTAAATTGTATACCCTTTGGATTATATGCAAATCACTGATAGTTGCTGCCTCGTTAATATGCGTATGCTGATTTTAGAGAACATAACAGGGGTCTGGTATCACAAAAAAAACAAACAAGCAACCCAAAATAATACCGCAACCATGCCGAATGTCCATAGATAATGCTGCAAATTTCTTTTCAAATGAAGTTAATAAAAACTGATATTGAGGGGCGTTTTCAAATGGCCCCTGCCCAAATGCATTTAACACCATATAATGGTGGTGGCTTTTTTTATCGCCTCTATATGGGGTGAAATGGCCCAGTTTTGTATGTTTTTCTATTTTTGTTTAATGTCAAATGTATAGAGCGATCGCATTCACCTCTTAATTTTCCTTATTGAGGCGCTCTTCAAAAATGGGCCGCCAAATCTATTTTAACACTATATGGTGTTTTAATAGCCATAAAATGTGGTAAATAGGTCCACTTTTTCAATGTTTTCCCTATAGTTGTGATATATGGCATATGTCTATAGTGGCACATCCCTACTCACTGTATTTGTAATGGGGCGATTTTCAAAAAATGGCTGCCAAATGCATTTAGCACCTCATAATGATGTTTTAATTATAGCCAAAAACATGGGTGAAATGCCCCATTTGTTCAGGTGTTTTGCTCTATATTTGTGGAATGTCAAATGTAGAGAAAGTTGGTCAAATTCACCACTTAAATGATTCCTAATGCGGACGATTTCAAAATGGCCGCCAAATGCGATTTAACGCCGTATAATGATGTTTAATAGCCAAAAGGTTGTTGATGCACTGGCCCAGTTTTTCAGTGTGTCCCTCTTTATTGATTTTTTTTCCCATAATTGTTTAAAAAAAAAACTTTTTATTGATATTAATGATTTTCTAATTATGTTTAATGGATTTGATGATTGAGTTAATCCAGGTACAATGTAATCGAGCTGTAAGCGTCTCGAAGGAGGGTGAGAAGATTTCCACACGACATTTAGGGACAGGATGCGCCAATGTCTGAAAGCTGACGACAAACTTCTGCAGCACATTTGGGGATTTCACAGACACAGCTTCTGATTATGTGTGTGGACTCTGCGTCAGTCTTGCAAACAGGCTTTGAGACAGTCTTTGATTCTTACCATGACAAATCTGTGGGAAGGGGGGGGGGAATGAGCGAAAATAACGTCAAGTATTGCCTACCAATACAGAATTTCTGACCCTTCTACAGTGTTATAGAAGGGTCAGACTCACCAATGAACAGTCGAGATCGACAGGTTCTGGGCATCAGTAGTAACAACACTTCTCCATGAGTAATCTGCAAAAAAAGCAGCCAAAACTTCACATACATAGCATATAGCAAGTTCATTTCAGGGATAGCGGGGATACATGTTCTTGTCCTTTGGTGGTTTCCAGTAATGAGGTCCCCAAGCTTAACTTAGATATAGAAGAGGTGATGTCGTAATTCATTCCTCATCATGCTAAGTATGCAGTCATAGGGCCCGTCACAAATGTGACAGTGATGTTTTCATTACGATGCCTTGTGCTATTACTTACTGTGATTCCATTCCCATGGATTACATGGGAATGGCACATGATTGTAAGCAGATATAGGACTTTTGATACTGTTGATACAACAATGTAAGGCTCATTATGTGCCATTCTTAGTGTCCTCCTTTGTTTTGTAATATGAAACAACTACAAAAATGGCCTTTGGAAGGTGTTGCTACCTGGGATGAGTTGCTTCTGCCAGAATATTGAATTGCGTTTTTTTAACTAATCAGTGTAGTCATATTTTTTAAAAATATGTGAATTTGTCTTTTATTAATGCTGCTCTCTGGAATGCACCGTCAGTGCGAAACAAGAAATTTCAATCTATGACATGTATGAACAGGACATCTCTGCGCTGTTTCTTACGGAGACGTGGTTGGGAGGCGACACGATCCCCCTATCAGTGGCGAACTGACACACCCGTATAGGATTTTACACATTCCCAGACCGAAACAGTGTATTGTGGAGTTGGAGTCTTTTAAATCGAACTGAAATTGAAAATCAGTCAAGGCGCGTCAAAACTAAGAATTTGAAAATGTTGTGATTGTTGATAACTTTAGGTGTATCCTATATGTTCCATATACCTCCCTATCAATAACCAAAAAAAACTGAAAAATTCTGAATTTCTCTCAGAAGTTGATGAGTTCATTGCAGACATTTCACTGACAACTAATAGACTATAGTTCTGGGCGGATTTCAAATGGCCATATTGATGACCCTACAAAGTCAGATGCTAGATCATTGAGAGAAGGAAAAGGGAGATTAGAGAAAGAGGGCAAAAAGAACGTCGGAAAGGAACTTCTCCTCCCTTTCTCTTCACGGCCATCACAGAGGCGGGCCATATCTGATCTTGTGATCTCTGGCATCTGACAACTTATAGTAACTGTAAAGTTTATCAAAGATTTGAATCAAGTTCACTATGTTGTCATTTAATATCAGTAGCACCAGCTGGCGAGGCCACAAAAGGTGCGTCTTGAATGTTCGAGCTTTAAAGGTTTAACCTAGATTTTTCAAAATTATATCAAAAATGAGCGAATCGTTGTAAGGTTCTGCCTGGTTGTGATATCAATGTCGGTATGATATTTTGAAAGATCCTTGAGCTGTGCTTGATAAAACAGCTCCTATGGTTGAACGCAATAAGACCGGTGCGTCCAGCTACCCCATGGTACAGTAGTGAAATCCATGAGGCGCGTCAAGAACGCCGGCGCCTCTAAAGGGAATGGAGAGCCCCCTACTAAGAGAATCGCCATACTGCCTTCTCTCGCCAGCATACTGTTGTAAAGAATCTAATCAAACAAGCAAAGGCTAATTATTCCAAGTCGAGGTAGAGTCTGCTAGCGCTAAAGAAGTGTATCAAATTCTGGCAATTACTGAATAGTGGTGCAAAATTGCTCCTTCTAGCTCAGAAATTCAGTAAAGAGAGAGCACTTTGTGCAACTTTTTTGAAAGTAAATTGCCAATATTAGAAATGAAACTGATGGATTGGTGTGATCTTGCTAATCGTGTTAATCTTGTTTCTGATCAATGTAGTAACTGTCCACTTTCACTTCAGTTAGTGAGGAGGTAGTAGTGATATTACAAACAACTTCCAAACAAATCTTGCACTCTTGATGTTTTGCCAACCTGGATGTTAAAATCATGTTCTGATGTTATTGTGCCTATTTCACTTGAGATAATGAATATGTCACTTATAATGGTCCTGCCTAATGCTGGAAAGAAAGCTGTTGCATCCTGTGATAAAAAAAGCAGCCTTTGGACCCAAATGAGCTAAAGATTACCGTCCAGTATCCAAATACAACTTTCTCAAAATATTGAAAAAACTGTACTGCTCAACTTAAAATCACCTCACAATTAACAATATGAAGACCCTACCAGTCTGCCTTAACGACCAAAACACGGGACTGAGACAGCGCTATCAAGGTCAAGAGTGATATTATGAGCGCGATGGTGATCAACAGGCTAATATTTAGTGAGGCTGATTAGTTCAGCTTGGACACCAAGACACTCCATCATCTCAAAAGCCGGCCATGATTTAACACACTGGTACTGATCTTCAATTGGAAGCATCCTATTTACAGAGAGAGGAGATGAGACGTCAAACATGTATTAATATCTGGAATGGAATCTGATGAGCACAAAGCTTTATGGGGGTTCCACAAGGGTAGGTGATGGGTCCGGGGTTTTCACAAAAATATACGTACCCTATGGCAAAATAATTCAAAAATATGACTCAAACATCATATATAGGCTGAATGACCCCAGAGTTCCCGGTGATATTGCTGTTGCCATATTCAAATTAACAAAGTGGCATTGAATATCAAAAGTGGGGATGGATGAAAACAAACTGAAAACTAAATGAGTCGAAAACTGAAACTCTGTATGCCGGATCTAAACACACTGTGAAACTCCTTGAGGGCATATCTTAACATCCGTGGCACTAAAATCATGCTAGCCAGAAAGTGAAAAACCCGGTGTGTACTTTGACTCACATATGACGATGACTGATCATGTCACTTAACTTTGCCGATCATTAAAATCAGCTTCGCCAACATAGGGAGAATCCGTAATTATATTGACAAGGATACATGCCATCATGCCATCAGATCGCTCATCACATCACGCCTGGGACTATTCAACTACTCTGTAGGAATTCACATCAACGGACATGCAAAGACTTCAAAATACAAAATCTTGCTGCAGACTGATTTTCACGCAAATAGGCGGGATCATACATCTCAATAATTCGTGGAACGGCAATGGTAACAGTCAAAGAAAGATTATTTTCAACACTTCGTAAGTATACAAATCACTGATTGATCTGGCTCCATCATATCTGGCTGACATGCTATTCTCAACACACTTCAGCAGACTCACATTTTCTTCGCTCATACACAGACAGCACCCGTCTAATATATAGAACTCACACATCTGCTGGGGACAAATCATTATAAATTGTGCACCGCAAACTCTGGATCAAATTCCCGTTCTATAGGTCATCAAATACAATAACCACATTCACATCTCTCTCAAAACGTACTTATATACTAAGGTCTAATGGGTGCTTTGTTGTATGTTTGGGCATTTGTATACGCTTGTCATTTTGGTAAAAGCGTTATATCTAATTGTAATTGTAATGTTAATTGTTGCGTCATCTCGTAAAGCACCCTCTATCAGGGATACTGTTTATGGGTCTGTTAGTGGTCTCAACCTCTATACCACGTTTACCTCAACAATGGGGAAAACATCTACAAACCAGACCATTTCAACCCATATCTGACAGGAAGGGTAATCCCGATTGATGTTGTTCATTCATTTAATTGGTAGCATACTTGACATTGTGGGTTCAGGAGTCTCCAGATTTGTCTATTGTAAGACTCAATATTAGATCAAGCCTGTGCAGTGAGGCAGAATCCACAAATGATCCAAAGCTGTGTCTTGAGAAAATCCCCAATGTGATTTGCAGAATTTGGAGCCGCTTTCAGACAAGGCCATCATGTCTACTATGTATGTCATGTGGAAATCTTTCTCTTCATACGAGATGCTCACAGCACGATTGCCAATGATCATTACGCTGCCATCATCAGGAAATCGTCAAAATCATTTCGCGTTCATCGAGGTACAAGTGGCGAGCGCACAACCCCTCAGTAATAGATTAAATCACCAATAACAGCATAGTATTGAACAAATCCATTAAACTGCAACATCACTAGAAAACATTAAAATTAACTGTAAGAAAGGAGAAAATGAAACCGCAAAATTGTGGACTGAATAAAGTAACTCAAAAAATAATGGAGAAAACAATCCAAAATAGGGAAACACTGAAAAATGACGCATTCACCCCTTATGCTATTAAAACATCATCACCAAGTGTAAATGCATTGGGGCGGCCATTTTTTAAAAGCGCCTCCATTAGGAATACTTTAAATGGTGGAATTTGTGACAGCTTATAAGGGTGGCATCAACAAATATAGGAAACACTGAAAAACGGGACCATTTTACCCATGCATGGCAATTTTTAAAAACCATCAATTAGTAAGGGTGAATAAGCATTCGGCAGCCATTGAAAGCGCCCCTCATACATTCAAGCGGTGATATGACCCTTATACATTGACAGCAACAAAATAGCACAACACTGAAAAACCGGGCCATTTTCACCCCATTTTTGGCTAGTTAGAAAATTATGAATTTTTGAGGTGTTAAATTGCATTTGGAGGCCATTTTGAAACGCCGCCATCCATTAGGATCCATTTAGGTAGTGAATTATACCGCTCTTACATTGACCAACAAATAGGGGGAGGAAAACACTACCAAATGGACCATTTCACCCAATAACATGGCCGCCAAACGCCTATATGGTGCTTAAATGGCATTTTTGGCCGGCATTTTGAAAAAGCCCTCTAGCGAAAAAAGTGCCTGGGTAGCAAAAGTTACCCTCACTTTTTGGATGTCTTAACGGATAGTCCATGGCTTTGAAGAGAACTTAGGGCACATCTCATGCACAGGGAACCACCCAGCCCACGAAATAATATTGCGTATCAAAATTACACTATCGGTTAAATTCGAAATTGAGAAAAAGAGAAAAGCACCCATATACATTTTTTAAAGAAATATTTGCACGACGTATATGCATTAGATAAACGGCTCAAAACACACCATTCGCGAATATAATAAGTCCCGTGAGGTGTGTTTCGCTTGCTATTTTCTGATGTATCGATGTGGCTCAGATATGCTCAGGAAACTGGCAAACAAATACCCCAGGCCAAGAACGGACCATCATATTCGCGAATGGTTGGTTCTCGCCTTTATGCTAAAGCAGAAATATTAGAAACTTCCCCTGCGTGGAGTTGATTCTTCAGCTACAACGGTTTGGAATAAGAAAATATTCCTGATAAAATATAAAAAATTTCAGAATTGTTCGTCGAGATTTAATTTACGCAGGGATTTACGTGTTAACCAATGCGAATGTAAAAATATGGGGTTATTGGCCAGCAATCGAGCCAAGGTGAGAACAAATTCCCTGTCTTCCCGTTGAGCTCAATTACATAAAGGCGGACTCGGAGATTTCCCGAGGAGGGCGCCCTCATTTTTCAAACAAATCGGGTTTTTTTTTGATGTTAATGCGTGTCCGCATTTTCATCAGTGTGTGAAATGCCTATAAGCTCAAATCGAAGCCATTATAGGAAAAATTCCACTAACTTTGTTATAAAATTCCCGGATCCGGAATTTTTGTTTCCACAGTATATCTATGGCCTGATATCCATAAATAAATGGTAATGCTTAAAAGAAAAAAAAGATCGAAAACTTGGAAAAATTTGGCATTTTTAGATGGAAATAAGGAGTAGACTGGGAAGATGGGCCAATGAGGAAAAAAAAGAGTGAGATTGGAAAGTTAGGAGGAAGACTACTAAAATTTCAGGAAAAATCTGAAGAAATATTAGGTTGGGTAAGGGTACAAGTTGTGGGAAAATATTGGATCCCAACATAATAATGGGGTCTTGCTTTGAATTTTAAAATGGGCTGCGACTGAGGCTGCATATTTTTGCAAACTCATAGCTCGACCAATACAAATGGCTCAATCAATTTAATTTATACCAAAGGTGGTAGGAAATCCATCAAAAATCGGGGACCAAATATGCAAAAGTATTCGAGTTCGTCCTGATTTTCGAGTTGAGAGGGACGCTTTTTTTTTTTTTCCCATCCAGGTACATTACATTACAGAAAAAAATTCAGTTCAGAGCTGTATTATCATAAATTATCACAATAACAAGGGCATACAATTCCTGATGATGGCTTTCTTTAAAGCGGGCACTGGCACATTTTAAAAATATCGACAAAATTTTAATTTGCTCTCAAAGATGTCAGGGCCCTTGGAAGAAAGAGATATATGTTCACATAAAAATAACAACCCAAACAGATAGGGACATTGATAGGAGAATAAAGACATCTAGGAATTGTAGGCCAACTTTAGTTTTCCATACCTTAATCAAACAAATTGTCTATACATGAATATTTTTACTCGTACTCACGGATATTAAAAACCACAAAGAGTATAGACGATCAAACAGGGGATAGCGTGGGAAAGATGCATACGGCGTGCGTGTTCTTGTGTTAAAACGTCATTTTCGTCGTCTGCTGAATTAACGTAGCCGGCGACAGTTAAATTATAAAAATCGTTATTACCCATAAGGAAGCGATTGGTCTTAATCATTCGGGTGAGGGATTTTGTAATATAAAGCTTTACAATCATGCACAAATATCGTTTTTGAACAATTCTTGAGGGCGCACTATTTTTCAAATGTCCAGTGTCTCTTTATAGTAAGTAGAATTTTGTGGTTATCGGCTTTCGCGCTCCGCTATATAAAGAATATAAGATGTGGGCCGATCCTGACCTTGACCTTGGCACATGCTTGAACTCATAATTATATGAGGGATCCATGGTGCAGCTATGACAGAAGTTTGGTCCAATTGAACTTCAATTTTCAATTGAGTCAATTTTACATTTTTACCTATTTTTCAACTTGACCTCACATGACCTTTGACATCGGCACTGACCTTTGACCTTATCAACTAATGAAGGATCCCATGCTGCACCTGTGACAGACGTTTGGTTCCAATGAGGTAAGTTTTAAAAAACACACACACACAAATCCACAATTTGCCACACTACACAGCACAACGGATGCTAAGTGGTCCTCAGCTATAGCTGGCGGCCACAAAAAAAACAATGGACGATAGGTTTTCTAACCTGAGAGCAACTTAAGCTATTCTTTTCTTCGGAAATTTTCTATCTCGTTTCGAGGATAGGTTCTTGGGATTCACTTTATAGTTACTGCTAGTTCCGGTACGGTATATACAGAGTAAACCATTTTTTTAAATAATTAAAATACTCAGGCGACCAAATTGATATGTTTGAAAAAATTAACTGTGCATTGCATGGACATCTAAACAATGCTTATGGGTCTATTGTGCGATACATGAAGACAGATTGACAGGTTAGTTGTAAAGGCGTGTAAATAGGAGTGGGACTTAAAGAAAAGAGTCCATTACAGTATTCAAGACAGTCTTATATTTTCATCGAGACAGGAGGGAATAGTTAATGTTCACATATCGTAGAAAAGAAAGACGAACAAACACAACTTAAGGGAGTAATTAAAATTAGATGAACATTTCAAGTGAGTTGTGGGGCTTATTGCTTCACCAATTACACAATGTATTGAAGGGTCCAGGGGGTCCGTTCGCGAACCTCAAGCGTAACCCTAGTGTATATTAAAAACTCATGCGTATGTCCACAGGAATAGACCTTTTCATACCATTTACACAGTGTGTGGCTAAGGTGATCCACTCAGGAATGGACATAGTATGCACGTCGAGTTACGACATGAGTTTCCGCGAGACGAACCCCAGACCACAAATCAATTTCAGCAGTTGTGCCTTTAAAATCATACTCAATTTTGAAGATATGCTTTCTAAACAATCAGTAAGGAAAATCACACAGTGAAAATCAAGGGCGGCTGAGGGGCCCGGACGTACCACACTTCTCAATACAATTTACAAATGAAGAGCGCCGCTCATTAATAGCATTACTGAATGGTGACGTCATATTTGGATACAGCTTGGGGAGATTTTGGAAATTCCTCAATTTGTTCACGACGTCAGAGAGGAATTTTTACCTTCGTTGTCAAAATATATGCGCAATGATAATGAGAAAGTCCGGTTAGTGGTCTCGGCGATCGGAAGCTGAAAACGAATTTAAATAGACTTCCGTTTGTTGAGTGTTGGGTTGTTTTATGTTTGTAACGTTGCGCCATGATGTCATCCCGGAAATTGAGGGTTGAAAAGTAATCCTAAATAAGGTGATTATGTGCGATATAATGTGTCTAGTGAGATGTACTATCTGTGTCCGGTATTAATTAATCACCCTTTCATGACCACGTGTCATCATTGCAAGGTGACATTCACTTTAAATAAAGTGCCAATGGAAATATGCATGGCTATTGTTCGGCAGTGGAACCAAGTTTGAATGGGGAGGAATTGCAATGGAGTATTGATTGCTGTAATACTTATATGCGCGGAAACGTGTTTTGTGGGCGCGGTCAAGCATGGTTTGCAGTTGACACGTACAATGTACACACATGCGATTGTGTGATATTTAGGTCATTCACCCGAATGTATACACATGCGCGAATTTAGCGTCGGTTGGACTTGTCACTAAAATGTTATAAGGCGGCCGTCAATGGAGAGCTTTGTTTGTGAGGAACATCCACAATCTGGTGCCTGTGGGTCCTACGTTCAAGGCCAACTCTGGAAAGCATTTCGACATTGGGAATACCAATGAACGTACAACAGTTACAAGCCACTTTATTCAAAATGAAGTTTATCATTTTAAAAGAAGGGTGAAGCTTTTTAAAGAGTCAGCCAGAGTTTCAATGGGGAAGTCATCTTCAATTTTGATAAAGCCAGATGTTTACATGCAGAAATTATCTATTCCCAAATTAACTAACACCACACCACCGCTATGAGTTCCTTTCTTGGCATAAATTGATTTTATACGACTGTCCAATAAAAACTATACATTAAACTAAAAATTATTAAAAATATAAACACTGCATTTCAGTGAGAATTTTGACTTGTTTGTTAGAGCAGTTCCTAAGATAAAATCCTCGTTTTTATTCATCAACTTTGATGCACCCTAAACGGTGTTATTGTCAATTGAACAAAAGAATAAAAACCATGGAAGAAAGTTTCACCTGAAGGGTCGAGAAACTAAAGGTATAAAGGTATGTCGCATCATTGGGGGATTAAAAACCGTTTTCAAACAAAAGAATATGTAAGATCAGAGTGATGTATTGGCATCATAAACTATCAATATTAAACTTTCAAACAGTTGAAACCCATGAGATTATGTTTTTGGGGAAATGGGGGCCTCACTTTCAAGGCGACAATAACTAGAAAACTCATGTAAATTTGGATGTTACTGCTGAAACTATGGAACAGCCACAAGTCTCTGCTGGGGGACAAGTAGGCCAACGCTATAATTGGAATGCCAATTTACTGACCATTCCCCACTGCTTCCAAGAGCCAAGGAAGGACATAATGAAGACCCAGCAGGGTGACAAAGAACAATAAGGAAGGGAGCGTTGATGTTCAAAAGCCTCAT
The DNA here is from genome assembly GCA_023653785.1 of Ophioderma brevispina. NCBI lineage: Eukaryota > Metazoa > Echinodermata > Ophiuroidea > Amphilepidida > Ophiodermatidae > Ophioderma > Ophioderma brevispina. The sequence goes on from JAMKCH010001798.1 coordinate 12,957, forward strand.
CTTTTACTTTCAACGAGGGTTTTTTCTTTTTCTGAAAACATTAAAACTTAAAAAAAAAAAAAAAAAAACATTAAGGTTTTGAGAAAAAAATACTCTTGGATTGTCTAGTTTGTTGGGGGGACAGTCTGTAGATGTAGCTACATAATTAAGTAAATATGTACATACAATCATTCTAATGGTATGTTAAGGAAAGTGATCTTAAAAGGACAGTAAACTGCCTTCCAATTTGAGAGAGAGTGACATGTAAAAATTCTAAGACGTGAAAGATGTCACAATAACGCGTTCTCGTTGGAATGGATTTGAATATATGGCAGCAAATAAATAGTAATTCATACAAACTTTATTAAGGGATTCATATTATACAATAACCTTACCCACCATCTACTGAGTAGATTGTGGTTGACAATGAATGGTTGCCACACATTGTAAAGCAATGCACAATGTATGTTTCAATGAGGTAATGTTATTGCATTATGAAAGTACCTACAATCAATAAAATCCATTTTGTAAAACTTACCATGTGCTGTAATCGTCAACTTTACTACCCTACAGCTGCCCCGCTGTATTAAGCTGGTAATAATATATAACAATAAGGGTCATTATTTTAAAAAAAACAAACTCAAATAATGTATACAAAAGGAAAGGTATTCCTAATATAGAAGCGTTTACAATAATTATCGAAAGAGTTAATATTTTGCAAGCCCTATAAAAATGTATTCATAAAATAAGTAAAAAAATACAAAAGGAAGAATTATTTTTGTAAAAATAGTAAAACGTTAGAGTAATGTCTCAAGCAATTCTTGGTATGGTGACGGAATCTTCAATGTCTTACAATACGTTTTGTTATTAAAAAAAAAAGAAAAACTAAGGTTAGTCGTATTTGAACATTCTAAGAACACACCAATTAGTCCGATTTGAAGCATTTTTTAAAGGGGTATTCGTGATAGCAAGCTATCCTACGGCCTAAGTTCTCCAGTTTTTGTAAATCTAACGTAGTATTGCATATCTATCTGCTTAATCTTTGACGTGCAACTGTAGACATCAAAACGCAAGATAGAATCAAATTAAATTTGCTAACGAGCATTCTCGAGGAGGAATCAGGACCGAGACAAAATAGAAGTTAGAATGAAGTTGCTAGAATCACGAAATACACCTTTAAAAGTATATCATTTCATACTGGTTACATTTTCGAGTTCCCTTTTTCTAGAATATTCAACAACTTTAATTACATTTCATGCAAATTATTTATTCGGTATAGATAGAAATTCCACAACTCTATGGTTATCATAACATCCCAGTTTACAATTTTGAATGCCATGACGGATGAAATCGTCACTCTATTATATTGATGATATGTATCACAAACTACGCTTGTAGCTCCAAGAAAAAAAAATTAACTACAGTATAACACATGGACTAGTAATAGTCTATTGACTTATAAAAGTGAAAAGGTATTCACGACCAAAATATAACGGACGTTGACCAAGCGTGTTCATTTTGATCTTGAGATATAGACAAACATTTGTAGGATACAGGCAAAAGTATGTTGGCCTAACTGCAAACCTAGTAGGTATACAGAAAAAAAGTGATTATTCCAAAAAAATGACAACATCGACACCAATACTGAAACAGTATAGATCTCGATTTTCATAGCCGGACAGACAAATTTGTGTTTTTAGAGTATAATTCAATTGAACCATTGAATGCGAGGACAACACACAATTCGAGGATTTTTAACATTATTTAAATGAATGATTGTGATTAGTTAGTCTGCTCTAGTATTTTGGTGTTAGTGACTACCCTTGTTATGGCGCTATAATATGCCTTTAAGAGTTTTTCTGATTCTCTAGCTACGTTATGAAATGACGGACTCAAGTTCCTTTAAACCTAGTGTTTATAGCCTGATCCCGTTGTACCTGGGTCACGGCAATGATTCATATCCATAACACAGGCGTACCGAGCTTCGGTCTTGCATAAATGATTATAATTAGACGTCACTTCGAAGTTTTTTGAAACTGCTCGTTACAGTGTTCGAACTTAGCTTATTCTGTCTTGGAATCCCTAATTCCTCGTTGATGAGTCATTCGTCTGCTCTTTGGAAGAAATTCATCATCGGTCCTTTTATAGTTAGTTCGGCCTGTATTTAAGATATGACAAGGAGATTTCATGGTTATATGAAGGCCTTAATTATATATTTCAATGTGCAAGAACTAAGAAAAATGCTGAAGAGGCCCAACAAACAACTGAAACAAGCAAATATGAAAAAGCAAACGAAAAGGAATAAAGAAATAAGAAAAAAAGTGCGCAAGCGCCATTGTTTGTGTAGTTGATAGGAATTCGCATCTGAAATACCGGCTCTTTTCTATCTAACTTTTGTTTATGGTTTCAAGAATATCCTTGAATTTTTCACCATGACAAATGTTTGTATGCATGCTAATGGGTGTGTTGTCATTTCTGCAGACTACGGGAATCCGCTTGCAAGATTGGACAGAGATAGAGTATTTAGGCCAAAAGTTCGACGATACAAACTACGGCGGTCCGGTAAGTAACGTAATCCTGTTTTTAAAATGAAAAAAAAAAAAAAAAGTTGGCGTAACATTGGAAAACCAGCGTTTGAAAATTCTCAGACTGGAATAATACCGAAGCACGATGGTGGGAAAAAGGGAGCGGCCCAGTAGCGATTTCGTGCTCACTTTTACCTGTGTTTGCGAGCACCGAACGTACACGACAAAAACGTTAAAAAAACGATGAAAAAATATCCATAGAACCCACTTCGTTTTCCGGAGATATTTGAGATTAGTTCATTTGAATGCATTCGCTATGACTGACTGATAACGTTTAATCTCTCGACGCTAGTACTAATAGATAATATCGTTCGCAGTCTGTGACACAGAATACACACTTTCCGGGACCGCCGTAGATACCAACAATCTTTAAGTTGAGGGAAGTGGGGGGGGGGGGGAAGCCCTATGTTATCATGTTTACAACACATTATTATGAGATAACTATGAACACTAAATAAGGCTTGGTTCAGCCGCTTACCAGGGTTGTGACAAAAACATTTCCTACACAAATTCCCCTAGATCATGTAGCTCTTCATAGGATTTCCCCGAACTGCCGCATGTCATTCCTAGGATTGGTGCTTCCTAGGTCCAATTCTGTGTGCTGATTAAATACATGCAAACTAACCACGTTTGTTGTGTTTGTTCAATTTCCTTAGCATAACGATTACTTGGTTTGTGTGGTGTGGGTGGGGGGGGGTGGGGGGGATTGCAAAAGTGCTCGAGTCCCACTGGCTATAATTGATACACTAATCCTATTATTTTTCAGCTCAAGATCTAAGACAACAACAAAGTAATTGGGCGACGCAGTAGTCATGCGAGTGTGCATGTCCTGTCCTTACCCCTGTGTAATGACCTTATGAGAAATTTCCTATTAAATGGTGCCTTTAGTTCCCGCCAAATAGTGGATACTAATAATGTTAATACGCCACAACTAAATGGGTATTCTGGCTGATTTCCCTAAACGGAATTTCTGACAAGAATGATGAAACTATTTTGATTTTTCATCAGAACATTAAAATGCTTCTCGTTTCGCCCAATAACATTGGGCGAAACGATGTATTGATCTTACCTGATATAAGTCCACACCTCCATGATCACCATTATAGGAATTACGATTTACGGAGCTGATGAGGGGACAACAGTAGTACAGAATAATAACATCCTGTAAAGCAAGGAAAAGGAACAAACTACATTCAAATGTTTAGAGTGTGTAACATGTTAGGTGGGAGAGTGATCTAACACCCCACCCACTTGACATCTAATATCCCCCTCCTAGGCAATAAATTAGGTGCACCAAGAGATTTCACTACAAGTTCCCTAACAAAATAAAACGCCCCGACTTTTGCAGTGAATGTCAGGCTTTCCATCCAAATTATTCTCATCTGAAAGGATTAAGCTGGGATTATTTCTTGGTACAAACATTTTGAAATTTCTAATTTTTGAAAAAAACAAAAAATTAAAAAACTGAAAAAAATAAATAATATTGAAATTTAGCAATCACATCACCTTTTGTCTTCTCTTTTCAAGACATTGCTGTACCAAATACATGGTAGAAATCCATTGAGTGTCTGATCTATAATGAAAAGTACTACATATGACGAATATCTGATTTAATCTTAAAACAATTAACTAACACGACACCGTTCTTAATGGCGTAATAAAATATACATGGACCATTCCTTTGAGATTTTTTAATAAGGTGGTCCGACGCGACAATGGAGTAGATGCAAAACTCCCACCTTGTTTTTAAAAAATTGAGGACCCTTTCCCACCAAATCTCTGATGTCTCATTAAGTAACCTAAGTATACCAGAAAAATATACAAAGCTAAAAGTTACATTAAAACACACTTATAAATAAAACAAAAACAGCACAAACAACAAAAACCAAAAATAAAGAGCAAGCACACAAACAAAACCGCAACCGAAATTTTAAGAAGTACCATTAACAAGTGACTTTCAATCCAAAATGTTAAAATACAAACATTCAGAAAACAATTCGCACTTAGTGAAACTTAAAACATAATATAAAAGCGACGGAGTACTTCTCAGCTACGTTCCTAATAAAACACCTAGAACGATATACAATAAAGTACGCAACCAGGGCAACACAAAGTGGTTTAACTTTTTTCGAATTATATGGCATCCAAGCAGACAAATTAAGAGCACTTAGGTATGAATCGAAACTTATGGAATAACATAATTCTTCGGACCTTCTGTATATTAATGGGTGCTAATCAAGAAAAAACCTATTCCTGTGTGAAAATCGTGAATATTTAAAAATTGATATTTTTAAAACAATTCTAATTCGCATTCTGGCCCGCCTAGATTGTGATCAATCTAATATAGTATATACAGCCCGAAAGGGGTTGCGTCATAACAGTGCATCTCATCATCGACTCATTACTCTATCTTCTTGAAACTTATTTATTGTTAACAAATAACAATAATACATGTTGTCGGTCCTGATCCTGTTAAGTTTTGACCAAAACTAGCACTATAAATATATTCCATTCTTGAATCATTAGCTCCTTAATAGCCGAATTACAAAATATGGATGCGATAAAGTTACGTCCCGAAGATATTCATATTCTACATTTGGGGAAAAGTAACGAATGTCCACAAGGTTTTTAGGAAATTGAACAAACCCTTAGCGAAAATGGCACTAACATCACATGAACTCTTAGACTTTTATCCTACTTCAAACTGTTCGTTCGTTTGATACTTAATACGTTGTTTGGCTGTTCCCTCTTGAAATTGTTACTCGAGCAAATGAGAATTCATAACGGAGTGCATTCCAGTTACGTAAATAAAAAACGAGGGAAATCAATATTGGTGCTAGTTTGTGTAAAAGCATGTAGTTACCACAGGTAAAACTTACTCTAAATTATAATATTAGCTATGGCCACCTAAGAGAATATACATGCAATTTTTTCGTTTCGATGTGGGTTCCATTGATGGGCAGTCCTAACGATGAATATTGAAGCCCATTCTAATATGAACAGCATTTGGAGTAGGTCCAAACAACATAATCATAACTCTTATTCTTATTCAGATTTATTAATTGTTGTGATCACTGAAAATATGTCCTATTTCGATTATAGTATTAAAAAGATGAAAATAGCCCCACTTTCGAAATGAGCACCATCCGTACAAGGCGTTTTTAATGCGCTACTTTCATACACGCGTAAACACTGCGCACTACAGACCAACATACATACATACATACATACATACATAATACATACATACATACATACATCTACATACATACTACATACTCATAAATACATACTACATACATACATACACCATCAACATACATACATATACCTACATATACTACTACAATCATCATCTATACATACTACAGCATCTTTTACATCCTACATACACCACACAGACTTACATTATTCTCATAACCAATTTTGTAAAGTCCCCATAGTAGAATAGGTGGACACCAATTTGTACTGCATGCAATATTGTACGTTAAACCCCGCCAACTGCGTGAAATACGTAGAAGTACTTAAAGGGACATATGGCATGAAAATTGACTGATTGAAAGGACCCGTACTGACATCACTTCCACGAGTTTTAAAACAATTGAATGTTACATTTCTGTAAAAAACAGTAAAAACAGGAAGATTGGGGGTTGCAGTTTGTGGCAAATCTGGAACAAGGATGCTGCAATTACTGCCAGACTTTACCAAACTTGAAAACATGTTGTCATCAGCTCAGACCCATTGCTATTGTATATGTGCTAATCCCGGCTAATCCAGCTTTCACGTGCCAGATCAATATCTTACTACAAGCCTAAAGTACAATGCCTGAATCCCGGTCTGAATGCTTTTGAATTGTTTCGCAAAACATGCTAGATACACTGTAAATTCTGTCAGGGATGTGAACACCTTGCTTTTCTGTTCCAGAAATTGTCACAAACTGCCACCTCCCCCTGGAACTCGTCCTGTTTTTACTGTTTTTACAGAATGTAAACATCCAAATTGTTTTCAAACTCGTGGAAGTGATTTCAGTAATAGTCTATGAGCCGAGCAAATTTTCGGTATCATGAAAGGGCAAAAAAACGACACTTATTATGCAGCATCAGTATACCATGACCTACACAAAAATGCATGATAGCATTTCTGAAATGGTAGCTATATTCAGGTAGGGGGTAACCAAGGTTTACACAGGGGGAAAATTTTTAAATTGCTTCAATCATGTTGAAAAGTATACCACATTATTTGTCTGATCATAAGGATTCCAAAAAGGTATAGCTTGTACTAACTACAACCTAAAGTTTTTGAGTTATAGGCTAAAAACAGCAAAAATCAATAAAAAGGATCATTTTCAGTTGTACAGGGGTCAAATTTCAAAGTTGCTCTGATTTGGATAAAATATGGTGCATATTATTGGTGGAGCTCATAGGACTAAAATAAGGAATAGTTTTGACTGTCTAAAATGCTTAGTTACCAATGTAGGGGGCAACAAAGGTCTATGTCCATTGTATTCAATGGGGCTTGACCTTGTTTCCCCCTACTTTGGTAACTAAGCATTTGAGACACTCAAAACTATCCCTTATTTTAATCCTATGACCTCCACCAAAAATTTGCACCATTTTGCATCCAAATCGGTGCAACTTTAAAATTTGACCCCTGTACAACTGAAATTTAACTTTTTGACCTGTTTTTGTTGTTTTTAACATTAACTCCAAAAGCTTCTAGCTGTGGAAAAGTTGACTTCCAGATTAGAATATCTTTTGTGATAAATGGATATTCTTGAACCTTATTTAAATTTGGTAACTGTCAATTTCAGATTGGTTACAAAAAGACATTGTTTTTAGGTCCATTTTGAAAATGGGTCCTGTAAATTGTTACAGTAATCACCGTAAATATTCAGTCTCCAAAGCAATGTAACGAATTTGCGATTTCCCTCTCAAAATCCATGTAAAACGTGACTTTGAACTTCTATTTCTATGAAAAAGCTCTTCCCATTTTATTACATTTCTGATAAAGCATTCTTTCTTAAAGTGACAGGAGGAGATTTTTTTAGGATACGAATTTCTCTAAAATTTCACTGGATCGGTTGTAGACCACCTACCAAGAACGTTTCGAAGGTTTATTGGACAAACAGGTGCAAAAGAAAATCGCAAACCTTGTTTTGAACTTGCCTGCTATCGTAATCGTTCCCCATAGAAAACCATGCCTTGACTTTCTGTCGTGCACGACAGAAAGTACTAAATCATTATCTTATTACATAAAGACGGCGTATTCGGCTTATTCACTTCAGGTGTGATCTAATACATTGGTAAGCATTCCAATTATGTAAAAAACTGGGGTTCGAGAAAAATTGGGGGCGCTTCTTCCTGGAAATCTCCTCATGTCTCTTTAATTGGATAAATCTTTTAAAAATCTTATTTATTAAGACAATTTTTATAAGCAGGAATATTATGTTTGAAAACAATAATTATGCACATACAAACCAGTTTTATGTAAACCAGTTTAAAAAGATATTTAAACTATATTTTTAAATACAAATCAACATGCTAGTACATCTGAATTTTTTTAAAGAAACTTCAAACCATCCAAAACTACCAAAAATTACCAATTCATCTTAACAAATCTACAGACCATGTTTTGTACTCATCGTGCCATATGGCACAAAATTTCAGGGTTAGAGTGGAATAGGGTTAAAAGGGAAAATACAAAATTGCGTAATAGGTCTTTTACCCACATGTTGATGATGTCACAGATATTTCAACTACCCTAATCCATTCACAGACACATGCCGACTGTCAGAAACAGGCAGTGAATCATTCGCTAAGGTATAAGACTGTTTCCGGATGGAAGTTCTTCTAGGGTTCACCGAATTGAAGGCAATTCAACAAAGAATATGGTGTGATGCCATTACTTGGATTTCTTACACAATCTTATCACATCAGCAATCAAAATAAAAATGACATCACTTTAAAATGGTGCAATCTTTTAAGAAATGGGTGTTAACCCTAGTTCGTGTCATTTTATTTTAATCATTATAAATTTTTATATCGAAATTAGAAATTTGTATACTTTTGTTGATTAAAACCTAAGCGGGTAATGAAAAATATTAATACTAACAACAAACCACAATATAAAATGACAATAATTATAATAATAATACTATTGGTCTTAAAAAAAAAGATGGTTGTAGTCTTGGAGAACTTGATCCTTAAGAGCTGCATTTATAAGTCCAATGTGAGACCTGCATTACTATATGGGCCATATCTACAAATCGGTGCCATTCCAACTTCAGAAAATTAAGTTGATTCAAATCTGCTTACAAATTAATCTGTTTTTATAGTCACACATGTTTTGAAGATACTGGATCATAAATTACGAACACCACTACTCGCATATTTACAAGCATACCATTGAATAATGTACATGTATTTGTGTAACTTTTCTCCGATGCGAACAACGTTATCCAGTATAATTTTTTACTGTTAGCGTCATTTACATCACATTAAGTGTGGTGAAACATGCAAAGAGTAGAACATATTTTTTCCTTGAAGTATCTCTATATAATACAAACAGCTATGTTTGGCAAAGGAAATTATAGTTCTTGTTAATACTCACTACGTATAGATGTAATTTTCAACTTAGGAATTAGTGTCTATGATATTTGTACCTTTTTTCCGTGCTTGTATTTCAGGTTATACTAGCAGCACAAAACTCTCACAGTTTCTGTAATAAAACAATTGGGTCTATCCATTCAATGTAATTTGAAACGATTACCTTATTTAATTTATGAACACAATAAATTCTTTTGTATTAAATGGCACTGGATAACGCTGTTCACACCATAGTTTCTTAGAGATAAGTTCAAGATCAAATCCGATTCAAACACTCACTGTAATCTTCATGTAACGAGCGTATTTCCATATTTTATATTGTATAAGTAGGTATGGAAATAATCAATACACACATATGAAGGTATTTTTTCACCATACAATTGGTCCAAACTGACAAAATGTTCATGCTTCACATCTAATTTGTTTCAAACACTCATCGATATTTAAAAGAGAAGTGGGTATGAACCATTCTAGTGTGTAATTATATTATATTGGCTTCTCTTTTTGCTTTAAGTGAATAATCCATGACATTACTAAACTTTTTAAGCCTTCAATATTAGAAAGGAACGGTTCTACTAATACAGATAACGTTGTTCACCATTCCAAATTATTGGCGATATGTGAGGCATTTTAACATCATACATCCAAATTTTGAAAGAGGATAAAGTTTATTTTGGCTGTTTCCCACCACATAACATTGAAATCGATGATTGTACTCCATGCACAAACAGGAAACACGTTTATCAGATACGCTGTTTCACCACTGTTTAACAGATACATAAAATTCATTCACATTTGGGTTGTGTAATAGTTTTATTTTTACAAAATCCTGCTCCTGAAGGTAATGTACGTTTAATGCATGCTTAAATTAGCATAAAACCGTCGCAATTGTCTATTTTGTGAAAACAAATTTTTTTATTATCAAAGATTAATCGCATTAGTCAATTTCATCATTCACTGTGAACCGATTACTTGAAAATATTTTGTGTATCAGGGTTCCTAAACCCTTTGTCTTTAAAGTGTTTACTCATTCCATACTTCCATACATTTTCTCAATGTCCTAACGTAAAAACAATTTAGCATTTTAAAATTAAATTAGAGCATTTGGAGAAGTTGATACCTACATGTACAGGCTGATTTTGTGACCTATCACCGGGTCCACCTAAACATACTTGGTAATAAAACAATATCAAACACCGGATATAGACTTTTCTTCCTTACCTTGATGCAAGACGGAAAATTCGAGATTGACATGATTGGAGCATTTTGTTGACCCCTGTATTACCTTATTTTGACCTAATTCTTGCACAGGATATGACCCGGCAGTAATATGGAATATTGAATCCTAACCCCTATACTGGAATAAGAAGGCGATAAAAACCTTACGTACTTTTTCAACTGCATATACTCTCTGGGCTCCTGGGCTAGTCTATACGTACATTTTGGTTTTGATTGTGGATATTTTAAATGTGTTGAGGCCATTTTGATTTCAGCATACCATTATTTGCATTTTGTGCGAAAGAATGTTGTCCAAAAACCTTAACAGGCCTACTAAATTTTGTTTGTAGCAATTAAATTTATTAAAATAGCCTATTGGTTACTGAAGAACCAATTTCACGGACCATATTTCACCTCCATGTTCACAATTAAACGAAATTCAGCCAAAATATGTTATAGTCAAGTTTGTAAAAATAACATTTTCATAAGGATGATTATAAGTCTTACTTATGATGGTGTGAGTGGTGAGATCGAGGCTGATAAATAGATCAGATGTACTCTTGCTCCATATGCATTATTCCATAAAACGGAGCTTTAAGTTTTACTCTACCAAAATCAATATTATTTTAATATTTTACTGTAGTAAAATATAAATTAATATTATCCATATTCCTTATTAAACTCGACGAGTAAACAACATTTTGTGTGACTCCTGCACCTTTTTAACGTTTAATACTAATGCCTATATATTGCATATTGCATGCTTAATAGGAAGTTACGTATCCCGGTATATCAACTTAAGTTGTAATGACATAATAAATGACACTCCGTGAGCAACGCGCACCATGTATTTTATTATGGAAAATGTTACAAAACGTTTGATAAAAGATCGATATTGTTGCTACTTTTGATGGCAATATGTAACTGTAGTTATGACTAACATGAAAATGTACTTTTAGTCGTTCAAAGATACTTCCTCGGTCAAATAAAGGCATATACATGTGAACTACGTTATCTTTGTGAACAGCGTTATCAGTTAACAAACGTACAGATATTCAGTTAATATCTTGTATTACATGTGTACGCATGCACAACTATGCGGCTTATTTGTATTACCGTTGTGTAGGCACGCTATGTTTCGTGGAATATTGCCACTATGAACAAAATATTTTTACATAATGATATATTTTAGAATGTATTGTCAGGCTCTGGAGTAGTTTACGGTAAATTAAACACGAAAAATAAGTAAATCATCCCAAATTTGCTGCTCAGCTGATTTGTGTAGACGTCTTTAATAACTTGCAATGGAAAAAGAAACCTGACTTGGAAAAAAATTGTCAAAATACGGCTATTGAATCTACTGGATAACGTTGTTCACGATAACGCTGATCACGATTTCTCTTATTTTGGTGGTATAACACTAGGTTTTAAGAAGGAAATCGAAATATTCCAATATTATTAGTGCCAGGGGCAATAGACCTATGACATACTATGTGCCGAAGTAAATTGGATATATACTTCCGGAGAAATACAGATAACGTTGTTCACAAGGTTAAAACGGTCGCTTCAAAAAACGAACTTCAATATTTTCTAAAACACAAATGAAGTATTTGATGCGTTCCAGGTGGACAAATTCCAATACTATGATAAGCTTACTACATGAATGTTCATAATTAAATGAATAATTACTATTTTGAATTTAAGAAATAGTCTTTGCTGTACGGATAACGTAGATTACACCATTTTCGTGGAAAGTGTGTTGATGTTAAAATAACATATTAATGTTGTTATACATACGAAAAAGTGTTTTGATACTTAAGTTTGGTGCATATATTTCTTCAAATAGTAAAACAAAAGAGAATAGCTTGATTTTTTATAAAGAAATATAATAGTCTAAAAGTTCACCCTAAGCTGTGGAAACGTGATTTTTGCGTTTTTCGGCCCTTTCCGGTTAAATCTCAAACTGATAATGTCGTCAAAAGTATAGCAAAGTATGGTATTCTGAGTAGAACTCGCCGAGTTCTATCAAAATAACAAAGAAAATCCGAAATATATACTTGTAGTAAAATTTCCTAGCTCAAAGAATGGTAAAATGCTAATGGCACCAAAATTTGTAGAATAGCCCATATGGTGCTGAAGCCTGCATGGGCAGTGAAGGAAGCCCACATATTGGAGACAACAGAGACGAAGTACCTCAGAGCTACTAGAGGGGTCTCCGTATTTGACCACATGAGAAATGATGGTATCAGGCAGGAGATGGGTGTGTAATAGGAAACAGGGAGAAAGTGCAAGAGTCTCGTCTGAGATGGTATGGTCATGTACAGAGGATGGATGATCAGAGTTTGGTGAGATGGGCAATGGAGATGAAGGTGGGTGGAAGAAGACGAAGATGAATGTCAAAGAAGAGACGAAAGGACAATATCTAAGAAGATCGAAAGCAGTGCACCATTGACACAAAAAGTGCTCAAGGCGCAATATGAGTTACTCTTACAATATGAGTTACTCTTACTCAACCTTATAACTGCAACAACGTACATACAATACACTATTTAATGAAGTGTATTGTACACAAAATGATAAATTTGGCACTCTGGGCTTGACGCATCAAATGAGTTTGCACAATATTTTTGAAGGAATCTCATGAGGTGAATGAATCGTCCCAATAATTATTTGATTTAGTTTCAGTTAAAATTACTTATCACCAGACCACAGTCTGATGACAAAATAGTACTTTTGGTACAATAAAACAATACCACAGATTTATAAATTTATAGCAATTTCTAAGGATGATATTACCATGGAAGTCTCAGCTGGGTTGGGGACGATGGTTGGGGAGATGAAATTTTCTTTATGGAGTTGTAGATATCACGTCTTACTTTCATCAGTTTGTCCTTTTGGTTGAACAGGTACTGGTGTTGTCAACCATGGAATCACCACTCCTCCTCCTCCAGGTTGTCCCCCGGGATTTACAGGAATTTGTGGCGTATCTGGTCCCGATTGTGTGTTTGAACCCGAACACTCGAACTCTCTTGCCTCGCCTGTAAAAATCGACCTTACACATATTAGTTTTAAAGGAAATATAAAAAGAGATTACATTATTGATCTGAATGATAAGCCCATCACAATTGGGAAATAGTTTAAATGGTGCCATATTATGAAAAAATGCTTTTGACAAAGAGCTATTTGCCCCAAATTCGGATCATTTCAACAAATTGCTACTCCATAGGTAATACAACATCATGATTATGATTTAAGATAAATATTTATCTATTTCATGGTCCTTTGACTTGAGTGTTTCGTTATCATATTAAATGGACGAAAAGTATTGAAATAAAATTGCAAACACATCAGTTTCTTCTAAATGACATGACCAAGTTTTGAGAATGACTGCAAATGACCGTGCTTTCCTAGTGTGAAAGAAACGTAAAAATTCATAATACTTAAGCCACATGAGTGCGAAGTTTATTTTAGATTTCAATTTGCATTTATTTTCAACTATATACGATATATGAATCTTTCCAATTCGAACACGACAGGTTCCCCAAATAAATTATGAATCACTGACTTACGCAAACGTACAGTCATGACATCATCCTTTGAAAACAAAGTTATTTGATTAGAAAAATCGAACATATGCGATTATAATGTATTTTACTTGATGCAAGATACTTCTTGCATGTTAATGTTTAATAGGCACCAATATGAACTAATTTTGAAAGAGCCCACTTGTTGTTCATTTCACGTTTGTCGTTCTCTTAACAATTATTTGCAAGTAGGAAATGGGAGGCACTTCGGGTTTAAGATATCAATGCAACCTTTTAAGGGTACGTGCATGGGACAACCCGTGCATGGTCCCGAAGCCGGTTGGTCCCTGCAATTAACACCTCTAGTGTTCCTATTGTTCCCATTGTTATCAAAAGGTCCAGTAGCCCGGTTGGTCCAGCCCGCCCCGCCGATTGCGGTCCCACTTGGAATTAAGTGAAAAACGAAAGTAATTAAAGATAACGATACAGGCCATGTTAAGGTATTTCCTTATTTTTAAATTAAAAACAAAAGTCTGGAGTAAAAGTAAAATGCTAACATTTTTTTAAAAGAATATCTTGTTTAAAGAAAAACTTCTTTAAATAAAGTGTGACTTTCTTTTTTTAATTAAAATTATAAGAAGATTAAAAAAAAAGACTGAAGTGAAAATAAAATGCTAAAAAAAAGATAAAAGAATATCTTGTTTAAAGAAAAACTTCTTTAAATAAAGTGTGACTTTCTTTTTTTTTAATCAAAATCATAAAAAGATATAAAAAAAAGACTGAAGTAAAATTAAAATGCGAAAAACATTTTAAAAGAATATCTTGTTTAAAGAAAACCTTGTTTCAGCAAATATAGGCTTGAATTAAACAAGTTTTCAAAGATAAACATTGTCAAAACAAAGTAAATAGCAAACACAATGTGAGCAAATCTTTATTCGTATTCAGGGGACACGATCACGACAGTGGGAAAGAAAATTGGAAATAAAGTTGAGTAAAAAGTGAAAGGACAGTTTCTGTAGCGAAACCCAATAACGGAAGTAGACTGACAGCGGCGCAAAACCACTCATGAATGTAGTTAATCCGGTGATTAATCCATTGATAACTAATTGCCTGTACCAACCGGCCTCGGGAACAACGGTGTACCAAGGGTCCGTGATGGGCGCTGACATTTTGAATAGGCCCGAAAAAATTATCAGTTTGGGTGCTTGTATACACACATCATGTCAATTCGATACAAACAATCCGCCAAAATATCAGTTGTTGATGTTGGGTGCTATTGGGTGGTTAAATTTTGTAATACCCATGCCACACAACGAATGAAAATGACACATCAGTCGTCTTGATTTAAATAAACCGCCTCAATGAATACATCTTTTCACCTAAGCGCGAATTGCATTATGAGAAAAAAGAGTATCTGAGCACAATGATCCACGGATACACTATTATTACACCTGGCCCAAAACCTCTAACACATACATTAATTTGTATCACTACCGATTAGTGTATCATATGCAAAGCGGCACCCACAGTATGTGGAAGAAGCGGAGGCAGCCATTGATTTCAATTTGTTGGTACTCTAGGTTTTCTTTGTGGTCGGCAAAACATGCGAGACGGTGAATTTCTAAAGATTACGTAACGTTTTGCCTCTCTATCTATATAGAACCTCTTTGGGTGTAACGCCCATACATTTATTAGTCGCCAGAATTAAATAGGCGCTCTATTGCGCGAAACCCATTTTCTTTAGTATGGTGCTAGCCGTGATGATTATTGTGTAAATTTTGGGCGGGCATGACCGATAAAAACACGATTTAAAAATATGGAAAATGCTCCATTTCATTTGGTCTTTCACGGATTTAATAATTACATCGTATATGGCATCTAAAGCTCCGTTGTAGGCTATTCCTTCAATCCGACTGTGTAACGTAGGGAAGTTAAAAATATGGGGTTGTCAACTTTCCATTATGTTGAATAATAATAATAAAAAAAAAATTGTTTGCTGGCAGGACTGGAACCAGCAAACCTCCGTATTACTATCCCGGCGCTCTTGCCAATTGAGCTAACAAGCCGGGTTGTTAGAAGCGATAGATATCATCTATGTTAGGTCCGAAAGGTGTGCACTCCTCTACCAACCCTGGCTGGAGTTCAATTGGCAAGAGCACCGTGCTAGTAATACCGGGGTTGTCGGTTCAAGTCCTGCTAAGCGCACGTGGTTTTTTCAAAAACTTGTTTTTTGATGTGCCCTGACCATCTTCAGGAAAAGGTTAATAATAATCATCTTTGTCCATGCCTGGAGAACTAAGAACTTAAAAATTTCAAGATGCCAAATTGGCTTTTTTTGAGTTCTAAAGAATCCGCTATAGGTATGCACCAGCTGTTTTGAAAAGGTAAATTCCAGGTTGTTCCCGATTTACAGAGATCAATTTTCCGCTATTGTTTTTTTTCTCGAATTTCTGTTGCAGAAAGTGCTATAAATATGCGTTCACCACGCGTAAGCTTAGATAACACCTTGCAGAATTTCTGCTCTGTCTCATATCTTGTCAATAAACAATTATAATTATAGAAGAATGTTGTCTGTGCAATCAAGAAAAACCTAGCCACTTAAATTTAAAGGATTTACAGAGTTTTGTTTTTGGATAAGGAATATATATGTTTGAACACATTTGCTAAACCCGCGTTCATTGTAAGGTTTACGTGCACAGACTATCTATAAAATACAAGTTCACAATCCCTCTAAAGACCACAATTTACTTGCCAACATTCAGGATAATATTAAATTCTCCATGTCCACGCTTGCATAAGAACCTCTAAATTTCATTTTAGGCACGTACGTGACCATAACAAACTACCCCAGTGAAACCTGGGTCAGGGGCGGGGCGTTCTTAACTTTGGTTTGGGTGGATATGTATGGCCAAGTTTCTGAAAGCTGAGCCCAAAAATATACCAAATATGACGTAAATGACACCCCAAAATATATCTTATGGTATTTATGTTAAAAAATTAAGGTAAAATTATTCAAATTTTGCTACAAATTTTACTACAAAACAAATGAAAATTAGCATCATTTCAAGATTTTTTGGAGAAAATTTAGAAAAAAGACCCTTTCTGTATACCAGTTTTCTGGGATTTTGTGGCTTATAGCTATAGCAGAGAGCCTGAAAATGCCATCCTTCTGGGAAAACACACTCCGTGTCCAACGCTCTTTTAGACACCCCCTTCACCTTGGTATCAAGAATATTATCCAGAGATCATTAGCTAAAACACAGGGCAATTGCGAGATAGAAGCATCAGTATTTTACTATACCTGTGACTGTATTTATTTCGGTACACAGAAGTTTCCGGAGTCCATAGGCTGCCGGCATGGCGTATCCTGTTCCTGATGAGAATCCATAAATAATGGCGGAAAACAGGCTACCAGGAGACGGGTTGCTGATTGTATTAGATCCTTCTGGAAGAGCCATAGAACGATCAGCTCCAAAGGACATTAGGCGACCAAGAGCTTGGCCACTTCCCGCAGAATATGCTGGTCTGTTGTTGACATTTAAATTAAAAAGTTCTTGTGATGTTATAGACATACTAACAAAGCTTTTAAATTGATGTATTCCAGATTTATCAAATGTCCCAAAGGTTACGCTACCTGTTATATACTGCTCGATGGGAGGAACTATCGTCATGAATGGGTCTCCATTGTTATCTGTTTCTAAACCTTTAGCGTATTGAACTACCAAAACAGGTCTGTTTGATGTAACAGTTGCAGGGAAAGGAGCAATCTGGTCAAATTCTTTGAAGCTGCCTTCTTTGTTCAGCACAACAGAAGTGCCTGAAACATCCAGATTAGTTTGAGGCCTTGCTGCAATTATCCTGAAGACGTATCCTGATGTACGGTTTAGAAATGGAAGAAGAGTGAATGTCTTTCCCCAAGTGTGGACGGGTGGAATATTTTCAACCAAGTGGTCGCATCGATATGTTTGGCTGGGAACCAATGTACAAGTGGCACCGCTAACTACTGATATCGGTTTATCTGCTCGAATCCTTGTACCTGTTAAATCTCCTGTTGATTGAAACTGGACTGATTGCATCCGGTTAATGGTCATGAGAATAGTGTCTCCAACATTGTATTCTCGTTGGTTGTGCACTAATTTCGCCGTTGGTTCTATTCTTAGTCTTGTGAGGTCTTGCGTTCCTGATATGAGAAACTCGGACTGCTCTATAGGTACTGGGTTATAAGATGCCACGAAATATTCAGTACCTAATCCGGCAACTGGAATAGCCAAGAAGGCCTCATTTGTATTAATCAATGCATTCACTCCATGAACAGTGATTGGTTTGTTGGAATATACCCGGACAGTACCATTTTGTAGTCCAGCTCCTACGGCAACAGCGGCAATAGGAAGACTAACTTCAATTCTTCTTCCAGGACTGATGTTTGCCTGTCTGTTAAGTTCAATCTGGGGATTTCGATGGTCACGGCGGTAATCCCTGGTCCATTGGCACCAATTAATAGCTTTAATTCATTGGGCTTCATGAAGTTACTGATGAAAGCAAAGATGAATTCACGTCCCCTTGTGTCAGTAGCAGCTTGATTTTCTGGAACATATTCAAATGCTTCAAAGAATGACAATAAAAAAGTAAGATATTGTTACATAACTGATAGACTAGAGAAAATTGAAATTATTGTGAAAGCAACGGTTGCTATATTGCGGATTTTAGACGATATGGGTGGATGTTTGTCCACTACCATGACTACAGCTTTTTTCTAATATAGTGCTAAGAGTGAGATGATAAACATATTATGTCATCAATAAATTGGTTGTAATGTTTTTGTTTTTCGTTTTTTTTTTGTTAAAGGACATACCCACATTCTGGATGTGCTATATATTAATGGAAAACCAATGACCTCAATAAATCAAAGAAAATATTGCACATTTATCCCATGTCCAATGAAGTAGTAAACAACGGCTAAAATAATTCAAATAAGGAATACTTTGCACTATCTGTAATGCCTAGCCGGTGAAACCCCTATATTTGGCACGTACAAAGCAGGGAAGCCGCTGTTATAGCGCCCCCGCTCAGAGATGGGGTGGCATGGTTTGACATTTTTCACGCCAGGTTTATTTTCGCGCTCCAATGACTATGAATCTTTACAAACACCTCGATGCAAAACAAACAGCAGATCCTACCAAAATGAAAGGTCTGGGTAAGGCTATATGGTGGGTACTTTTCATTCACTTCCGGAAATGTTGTGCAGAAATCCACAAAAGGGAAAATAGACGTCATACACACTACTAATCTACATGTAAAATCAGTTGATAACAGTTTAATAAACACTTAAACACGTGTATTTGTATACTGATGTGTAAAAGTATAATAGGCGTTGGCAGTAATCACGTAATTTGTATTAATGAGTAAACATTTTAACATATTCATCTTAGTGGAAATAAACGTGTTGAACCGTTTAAATTTAATTAATCATGTCTATAAACGTTTTATAGTGGTAAATGTATCACACCTTTTAATTTCGGACCAATGGTCCTTCATCAAGTGACAGACTTAGAATAATTTGCGAACTAAAGAAGTACGCCGTGTTCTTGGTCCGAAACGTTGTGTTAATTAATTTAAAATATTTGTACTATGATCATTCTACCAAATTTTACGACTTTATATTAATCCAGTACTACGCAGAACTACGACCTATATTATTAGCAAGTCGTCCATTTCATAATTTCCAGTAAACAAGTTAAAAGAATTGACTATTTCGTTAAAGTAGGTCACAATGGGCCACCTGAAAATTCATACTCAACTCAATACCTTAATATTTGAATTCGAAGTTTGAAAAAATCACAACATTCTCATTACGGGAAAATTCTGCAATGTAATCAATTACAATTAAAAGTTATGTCAACAAAGGTACAATCCCTATGCATGCATCGCTTTATCGCAGATTACCGTTTGAAGTTCGTCTTTGATCTTGTAAAATGTGATGTAGTTTGCCTCCAAATGGTAATCACCGTTTCTGGGTTCTGGTGAAAAAAAATATAACGATTTTATTAACAAAGAACAAATTATTTTTTTTATGATATCCCGGTATTAGTTATACACTGTTCCTTGGCGTACCGAGGCATTCGATCCAGAGGTGGGGGGGGGGGGGGGGGAATTTCCCTAGTCCTCTCTCCCCCCCCCCCCCGCCAAAAATTTGAAATTCGTCTCGGTGATTTGCTCAAATAATTCTCAACAGGACTAAATGCGAGAAACTTGCTGATTTACTTACTTTTTGCAGAGGGGGACCTGCCCTCCCCCCCAAATCCCCCGGGGTTTAGCCAATGACAGCTGTAGAATCTTCAAAAATTTTACAATCACTGTTTAAATGTTTGTATTTTTAAGATCGTATAAAGCGGTCAAATAGCAATTTTTTTATCGAAAACTAAACCTGATAGACCTTAAAGTTGACTCAGAGATTTCGAATTATTATTTGTTTGTGTAATAATGAAAATAGTCCAACTAGAACTAAGATAGTACCCTAAAATGCACAATGCCGAAATTTGAGATGAATCGGATTTTTTTCGTTTTGATGCAGTAAACATTTAGTGTAGTAATACGGCCCATAGGATACTGTGTAACAAAAATTCCCGGATCCGGAATTTATACAAGTTGGTGATTTTCTACTATGAAGGAATTCGTTAAGCTTAGCAATTTCACACGTGATTAGTATATGGACAAGCATTAGTTCTGCAGAAAAACACGATTGTTTTGGAATTGAGGGCGCCTCCTCAGGAAATCTTGAGTGCGGCCTTTAACACACCATACAAAACACCCTTCACTTCAAACGTTTAATATAATCAAAATGGCCAATGAAGTAATGATTTTAAACTGTTTTAAAATCCTCAAAATTACGGTTATTGACTGGCAGATCCAGGATGCATCCAGGCTGCCATAAATTACCGTAATTCATAAACAGTTAATATCATGTTTTTAATAATTGTTTTTTTAACGTTATTCTACCAAAACGTTGAAACTGAAAAGCCACTATGTGGAATTTATGTAAAAAAAGTAATAGACATATTAAGTTATTAAATGTAAATAGTGCACCCAAGTTATTCAGTCCGTCCTGCCCGATTTGCAAATGGTCCAATTTCTGCCGATAGAAAGATAATGAAAGCGTCTGCGTTCATTTAGACACCCGAAAAGTTGTGCCACTTTTGATTTATATGAGACTTTCAAGGTGTCTTTAAATGCCACGCTGCATTAGACGCTGATTTACCCGTTTTCCCACCATCAACTATGATACAGCCCAATCAATGTATGTTTTCCTACGGGACACTGATCAAAATATTGGCAGTTTCAAAGCAGCGTCGTCTTCATGTGAGACAACCAGATCCTCGGGAAGCCTTTTTTTCTCTGATCTTTATTACTCTTCTTCCTACGAGGGTATGTCATCCCACATAAAGACTGGTACAAAAAAAAGCTTCGTACCCAATAACATACGTGACTGGAACTGTATCACAGAACTCATAACCAACATACCTGACAAAAAAGTCGACTGCAGATCCGTTGGAACACATTTTCCAATGGGAAAAGAATTGCACCGCGTGGATGATGGAGCTACAACGAGATTTTCTTTGTCTTTAGGGGTTTGTTGAATGAAAAAAAAATATATTGTGTCTATGTTTTCGCTGTTACAATTGCTTCAAACATGTTGCAGAGATATTAATCAGGAATTAACAACGAAATAGGTTGATGCTCGTTCCAGTAGTAATCGTTATTGAAATCAAATCAACGCGTGATTTCGAAGGACTTATTTTGCTGTTCAAGGCGTGAGTAACCATGTAACAGTGACGTATATTAGCTGGTTGGTTTGAAACATAGAATCATCTCATCATGCCCATGCACATGTTGTTCTTCCGAAAATCCTAGAGTTTAAGAGACGTAAGGATATGAAACAATACAAAACACGTCATCATCGATTGGTCGGTTTCTTTGCCCGAAAGCAAAACAAATTGCGACTCTGTTATATGTGTTTACATAGTCGGTCGGATGTTGCCAAGACAACTATAATTTATCTTTGCTAAAGGCAGAAGGGAGAGAGAAAGGAGGACAGAAAGAGAGGCAGACGGGGGAGGGAAAGGAGCAAAGACAAAACAACAAAATTTATTCGATTAGGCGAGGAAAAGGAAGGAAGGATATGACAAGGGGAATACAAGCGAGATATCATCATTATGGTGAGACTTTGTTCTATTCTGTTCAGACCTTCGTATGCTCAAACCTGAAGATATTAAATCCAGTCCGTTCTATACAATTATACTAATGGCTAAAAATGGCATTTGTATTTTGGCTCTGTACCATGTCTCATTTGGAGCTTAGTGATATGACTGTATGGCTGTAAAAACTTGGCACACACTCGTCAGATGTGGGCTAGAAAAATGTTAGTTATTACTAATTTGACAAATTAATTAAGGTACTATAATAGTTTACAAATTGGACAAAATCTACTATCAAGTGGCATAAGTAACCTAAATAAATGGAATAAAATCTATAATCACTAAAACTGCAGATTACCTGGTCATTTTAAAGCACATTAAAGTCTTAGTATTAACTCCCATAAGTATTACTCCTTAAACCTCACAGTGTGTCTGTGTGCCAATAGTTGGTTGACTGATATTGGCACATATTGCAAATCATTACACTGAACTGATTTCCTTTACACCAATGTTGACTGAAACATATGCATTTTCCTTCTGAGAAGTGAAATGCCCCAAAATACCATTTTAGCACCCCTAAAAAAGAGAATGGACTCGACCAGTGACCCCAGGTCACACCCTGTCGACCATCCCTCTTCCTCAATTCCGTTTTGGCCGCCATACAAAACGGACGCGTGTACATCGCAGCTCTGTGATTAGCAGCCAAATTATCTGAGATATTTGATACTGGACTGTTGTCGTCTCAATACGGAATACTCCTACTACTATACCAATACTATCTGGATATATTACTGGATTATATACTGGATTTATAACGCTCTATTTGGACGGAATAAACGGCGATTTTTACACCCGTCGG
>JAMKCH010001799.1:0-39265 GCA_023653785.1 Ophioderma brevispina
CTTTTCTTATGAAGCTAGAGCGTTTATGATTATATTTTCTGATTAGAATTCAATTAAGTGGCTTATGGAGAACGAAATATTACGAAAATATTCAAAAAAATTAAAAAAGGATTGTTAGAATTGAGATGTCAACATAGTTTTGGTGGTCTCCTCTTGTAGACCTAGCGGCAAAACAGAAGAGGCTATAATCACCCCTGGGTCTCTGAATGGCCCTTTAATTGAATGAATCAACACGGACGGTCTGCTAAAAAATAAATGATCTGATAAGGCTTTTTCGTTACACAGTTTTCTTCGAATCAGTCATTCAATAACACTATGAGCTAGTAATTTTAATCTCAATTCCCTTGGCCACAGTTGCGTAGATTTTTCACCAATTTTTTGAAAATACACCCCCCTGGGTGTTTGGGTATATTAAATGATACCAGTCACACAAGGTCACGTCGGTCAATGTAGTACATGTATAATTCACTGAACTGTGTCCATGGCGGATGAAGCATATTGAAAACTCATGGTGATAAGGGCAAAGAACTATAATGCCGTTTATTGTTATTTAAAAAAAACCACATACTCGTAATTTCGCATGTAGCTTCAATGCATTAAAGGGTCCCAGGAAATGAGATGATAAAACCTACTTCCAAATCTTATGGGGCATTCCATTCCAATGAATAGGGCCAAAACAAGAAAACACTACAAGTGACATCAGTAGTGGAAATATGATTTCAGTCAGTGTCATGATGAATAGATTCATACCAGTCCCTGGAATTTTCTATACTCTCTGAAAAAAGCAATAGTTGTCACTAAGGATGTTCATCACCCAACCAAATTGTGAATGCTTCTGGCCCCTCATTGTAGAATGACACAAACCACTAATTGCATTGCATCCTGGACCTTGATACTGATTTTTCTCTGATTTAGCATTTTTCCGCTTTCAACCTCGTTAGTGTAGGGTCACAACAATTAGCGGCTTTTAGATGGCTTCCAATGACCACAGGGTCTTTGAGAAGCCATCTTAAACGCAATGACCTAAGACATAGGCTTGTTTTGCCACTCATTTGAAGGCATTTTCAGGCCGATTCCGAGTACAATCGCGAGCCGAAATTGCTTTATATAAAATTTAGAAAAAAACAGAGTCGCTCCGGGGGCTCAGATTATCATGGATAGCAGATGTCATGTATCCAATAGAGTCAGTACAGATTTGCAAGAATAGTTCTTTGCACATGTTCGACATTGGTGCGGAGCGAGCATCGAAAACTATCAGCAATTATTAATGGGGGAATTATTGCGGATCGCTCACTCCCCATCTCGTCGCGATCTATCACTCTCTCTCTCTCTCTCTCTCTCTCTCGTTTTAGTATGATTCTTCTTCTTATCGTCCAAACACAAGTGGTCTCAATATGATCCAGCCAGAGATGGTTACTGCGTCTGGCTGCTTCACTTCTTTTTTTTTTTTTTTTTTTTTTTGAATTCCGCAGGGTCCGTGTCTGTGCATTGTTGCTCCAGCAGTGGGCAGACAATGAGATGTTCCACGTCTGTGGTGCTGTTCACCACACAGGTACTGTCCTGATCTGCTTCAGGTAGCCCCAATTCGCAAGGAAACCTTAGATCGGCCATGTAATTCTGGTTCTCAATCTACTGAGGCATCGCCATTCAGCCCACGAGGAGTCAGCTCCAGGTGGAGATGCTCACGAGGTCAATACCAATAGATGTTACTGGGTTGATGGCAAAGTCTTCTTTCCACAAGGCGACTCTCTAAGCTCCTTAGAGACCGTTTCAAATGGTTGGACTGATTAAGAAATCTCTCTCTGGATTTGAGACGGTTGGCAGCAGGTCTCGTCCGGACATAGGGTGATCACATTAGAGGGGGGGGGGGGGGGGGGGGGGTACTTGCAGCTACGATCTTGCTTGCTCGCTACGCTTCGGATGTCTGGTGGAGCAATTCCTGGATGTATAAGTCGTTTCCGTATTGAAATACACCGTAATTATGGGTGTTAGTAGTATATCTCATCTCACACACGAACCCGTACACACAAATACACCTACGTGCACACATACACACACACACAACAAACACAACACTAACCCACACACATACACAAATGCGCATTTGAAATCCTTTTGATAAGACGAACTGATATAAGTACCTTATTCGAGTCCTTGCCGATTTACAGTGTTACAAAAATGGAGTCAAAAACGGAGAGTACATAACTAAAAAAACGAAGCTTTTTGCACTCATTGAATGCATGGTTCAGGCCGATTCCGGGTACAATCGCGAAAACTGATATGTAACATAGAAAAAAAAAACAGATTATCAGATTATCATGGATAGCAGATGTCATGTATCCAATAGAGTCAGTACAGATTCGGGCAAGAATTAAGTTCTTTACACATGTTCGCCATTTGTGTGGAGAGCCTCGACTAGCAAGCAGCAAAGGGGGAATTATTGCTCGCTCACTCCCCCTCTCTGTAGCTCTCTATCACTCGCTCTCTCTCCTTTCTTTCTCTCCTCTCTCTCCCCTCTAGTTTCCATATCCCTCACTTCTCTCTCCCTCCCCCCCTCTCTCCTCTCTCTCTCTCGTTTTAGTATTGAAAAATACACCTAGTAGGTTATAATCAGAATACCCATTCTAGAAGTTTGGGGGAAGAAGGTTGAAGATGTTTTCTATAGTTTGAGGGTGCAGATTCCGAAGTAGTTTTGGGTTAACCTCAGGGAAATGTGGGGGGAACTTTGTAAAAAATAAGGGGGTATAATTAGTACAAGGGTAAAATATGAAATCGAGTCAAATTGTGGTTTTTATATGTACATAATGTATTTGTCTCATTATAAGGATAAAAAGATATAGTTTATGTAGGTACCACCAGTGTGCTAGATGTGTTGGAAACTGGGTGTCATTGGTTCGTCTTGCAGATATTACAATGTTTGCATTTGGTTTCGTAAT
Organism: Ophioderma brevispina; assembly: GCA_023653785.1. Taxonomy (NCBI): domain Eukaryota; kingdom Metazoa; phylum Echinodermata; class Ophiuroidea; order Amphilepidida; family Ophiodermatidae; genus Ophioderma; species Ophioderma brevispina. The sequence continues at coordinate 2,937 of JAMKCH010001799.1, forward strand.
TCATGGGCAAAAATGTAACAAGGTTCTACAGGGGTCTATAGGGGGTCGCATAAAAACCTGACCTTCAAATTGTATACAGAGCTGTCACCAAAGAATTGAATTGAAATGGAATTCTGCCCAGGGCAAGATGTTAACACCGGTCTTCAACAAGATATGCAGCACTGCGCATTTTTTTTTTGCCACAGAATGACCTGAACCCTATCAGGCTTTTAGAACGAGCTAACTAAAGGTACGGCAAACATAAAAAACTATACCTTTTTTTAATCCATATAATGAGACAAATACATTGGTGTTCATTTCAACACAATTTGACCTGATTTCAAATTACCCATTGTAGTAATTTTACAAAATTCCACACATTTATAAGAGGTTGGACCCAAAAAAGTTGATTAAAACACCCTTCAAACTATAGAAAAACATATTCAAACCTTCTTACCAAACTTCTAGAATGGGATTCTCGTTTATAACCCTATAATAGTATTTCTATGGGTGTTAGTAGTATCCACACACGAACCGTACACACCAATCACACCTACGTGCACACATAAACATCATCACACACACAAAAAACACACACACACATAACACACACATTACACAAAAGGCAGCATGTGGAATCATTTTGATATAAGTACGAAATGATATAAGTACCTTATTCGAGTCCTTAACTTGACCATTTGTACAGTGTCTAAAAAATGGAGTCAAAAAACGGGAGAGTAACATAACTCAAATAAGGAAACATGATTAAGTATATTAAGGTTACTTAATTGAAACAGTCTATTACCACTTTATTAGACACATGCGATAATATGTACGCATGCTGTAAACCATTTTACCGTATACAAAACTCTTGTACAATACAGGGTGTTTCCATAAAGTGAAACCCTTCTTTCTGGACACCTTATGATTCGGAAACCTTAACGGAATAAAACCACAATAAACCGTTCAGGGTTCCGGACTTCATACAGGGTGTCAAAGAAGGGTGTCCACCGTATGGAAACACTCGAAATACATGTAATAATATAATACATGTATTTTGCAGTTATTACCTTCCCCTTCCACCGCTTTCGTCACAAGAAATGCGGGAACACGAAGTACAGTTTTGTGACATGGCATCATATTAAGGTTCCAAGATTGTTTTGAAGGACTGTAGTCTGCATTGAATCAGCATAAATTCATTGGACTTCACGACAAACATCGTTTTTTGTTGAGAAGTAAGAATGTATATTAAAGGTCCCAGGAAATGCAAAATAGAATAGATGTGTTGTGTAAGTTCTACCAAGGGGGCCAGAAAGCATTCAATATTTGGGTGGTGATGACATCATTAGTGAAAACTATTATTTTTCAGAGCGATAGAAATTCCAGGTGACTGGTGTGAATCTATTCATGAGTAGGTTGTCATCTCATTTTCTGGGACATTTAAAAAAGAAATGTGATTCGAATTTGATTCGGGTACCTCTAAGGATTTAGTAGACGATGGCAAAACAAAAGAAGGAAATAAACAGACAAAAATAAATTGGCTAATCCAAAACTGTTTGGTTATTTAGCAGGTCTGTCTTTTTGAACAAACAAAACAACTCTGTGTTTCAAAGTTAAGTTAGCAGCACTCGTGCAACGCGTAGGTCATTTGGACTATTTGTCATAATGGTCATAAACAGTGTCTGGCATGACAAATCTTCACTCGGTGTATCACAAAAGCTGATTATATCTGAAATTGACATAAGTCAGGTCAACTAAATACGATTCTAAAAAGAAAATAGAAGATTGTTAAAATTTTCGTTGATCGTTTATCGGGTCTTCTTTGACTCACGTTTTGGGGACCAAAGGCAATTTTAATGGTTGACCACTCAAAATGCAGTTAACAATTGTGGAAGTACACCTAGATTCAAGCGCCGCAAGATTAGGGCATGTTAAGACTATAGTATTTCACAGTCTGCTTGTTCAGTTGTAATATATAATAGTCCTGTGATAATCATTATATTTAAATGATAACGCTTTCTTGCTACGCCTATCTTTGCTCTGCTTTCATCTCCATATTTGACTCGTTAATTGCAATTGACTTTTGCATTGTATGAAACAACTTAAATTAGGGCTGAATGGTGTTCATTGAAGAAAAATTTCTTTCCTAAGGTACATTTTAGCCAAAAAGGTATACTGAGGAACGTAACGGTTTCTAATGTTTATCCAGCTCGTATGAGGCATTCCTCACACCTTGAAAAAACAAAAACAAAAAAAAAAAAAACCCACCCCAAAACAAACACGCCTATAGCAAACAACAGAGACAACACGTCCACACAAACGTGCGCAAACACAACATACACACATACACACACCCCATGACATACTCACACACAAACACACAGCACACATAGACAAAGGGTAAAGCGAACACACGTCCGAGCGCTATGAGGGACATAGCCTTACAACCTGCAGTAGATATTCATCAAAATCTAAAGCGCCGATCGTAGGCCGTTTTGGCGAGTTCTCTGATGTGATATCTTATGCAGAGCCTCCCCGCAAACTAAAGGTCAAAAAACGTGTATATCAAGGGATTCATGGCGGCACTAATCGGAAGAATCAGAGCCAACAAATACCAGTACACCTCAGCAGGAATGGGGACTCTACACTGCGACGAAAATGCCAAGAAAAGAACCGGTAATAAATAAGCAATCGATAACAAGCATCACGATGATCTTGCCCGCCTCGGAAATGAAGGATCCTTCTTCTGGTTTCTTCTTCGGTACTCTCCTTTGCTGTCCTGTACGCTCTCAGCTTCGTCCGCATTGCCGTCCGCTTCTTGCCCGTTTTCAACCCACTTGACCATTCTTATGTTAGCAGAATCAGTAACGCAATACTTGGTCGAGAGTAGTTAGATCCTTGCCTACATCTCCGTTCGCCTCGTGTCCCGCTTCATCTCAGTAGCCACCTCCTTGATGGCATCACCATTTACCTCTTCCGAACTCCGTGTTGTCTTTACTTGCCAATCACCGGCTGTATCATCTTGAAAAACAAACCTTATCCTTTGCATTCATCTTATCAGCTTCCTTCATTGAGGTATCCTCACCACATCACCATCTGTTTGCTGCGAAGTGTTTTTATCTTGGCCAATGTCACCATTTGCCTTGCTCTACTTTTGCCTCTTCCAGCTCGTAGTAGCCTTCTAACATTTGTATCGTTTGGTTGGTGTTCGTTGGAGGATTCAAGGGTTTTCTGTGGCTAAATCTACATTGTTTCCAGTGCTGGGTTGTCAGACCCAGGCCCGACGTTTCATTACCTTATCACTCTGCCGTGCCATAACTCCCAGCCAATTTTCTTCTTCGCGTAAATTCTGTCCTTCAGCTCTTTGCGGCACGATATAAGCATTACATGGGAATGAAACCCAAAGCAGATTAAGAACCACGAAAACCACCGCAAGAGGTGGCTGCTGCCAATGCATTGATATCATATCTCTACTGTCAAATCCTCCAGGACCGCCCATGCACAAAGGCAGCCCTATGCAGAAAAGTTGCAGATCATAGAAGTCTGAGTCAGAGCCCAATGACACCTGCGCCGAGAATACCGAATATCAAGCCAAAGCCACGCCGCCAAAGAAAGATACACTGCAATGCGCATGGGTATCCTCTTGCCAGATGAAGCGTACCTCATCTTAAGATACTGATCAGCACTTATATAATAAAGAAAGAATAGATGGCCTGAACTGAAGTGAAGAATAAGAGTCCAGTAAACCTACATTGAATCGAATTAACCCATTCCTTTGATTTTAAAATAGTATGTTTCTCCGTATATAACGCTTGCAGCGATAAGGGATATCAGACCTGGGCCATCATCAGACCAGCCAGACCGAGGTTCCATATGAGAAGTGACTGACGCGGAGGAGATCAAATTTAATGTCCTTGCCTTTAAAAACGTGCTACTACGCGATATTAAAAACAATTAAATGAATCAAGTAGCAAAAAAAGCCAACAATCCGGTTAAACCTACTCGAGGTTTGCTGTTCAGGATGTTAACGCAGTCGACCGACGGTATAGACGCTCCAACGAATAACAATCAGTACGAGAGGGATGAAGGCACAACACAGGAAGTGGTATCAGCGTCAACTGTGAAAAGAAGTAAAGAAAAACATGTTAAAACGAGAATGAACATTTTCAATTATAATGACGCAAGTGTTAGAAATAATAATTGCTTTCATGAATAATCATGCTTATGTTATTTAGATAGTATTACAATCTTAAGGGAGGGGTATGGGGTTGACAAGCAGTGAATTGGAAGTATTTTCCTTAATTTTCCTAAAGAGTGGTATATACATGTTATACATCATACTGTAGCCCATGTCACAAAGTTTTAAAATTCATGAACATTTTTGCTCTGGTTGCCATGGAAATCACGTAAGGGCCCTGCTTGGCTAAACACTAGACGGACGTAACTGAAATAAAAACTAAACAAGCTTCTGGGTCGAAACTTGGGTGGATTGTGCCGTGAAACCAGTCAAGCCGGATTTTGATCCGGTGCATGCAACCGGGCATTCAATAATTTCATGGCATAATTTGAATTTGGGAACACAATTTTGAAAATAGGGCTTCATGGTTCACTAGCCCTAATTTGCTGACTATGTGTGCCAAATCATGTGAAGAGAATGTAGCGTCTATGAGTTACGTTCGTTTTCGTATTGGTTGTTTGCGTATTTTAACCGAAATCAGAGTTTATAGACCTCGAAACATTTAGACAACATTGAGAAGGGCGCATGTTGATGTGGAAAATATGGCTTTGTCTTAAATTTTTCATTTTATACGATTATATAATGATTAATGAAAGAATCATCCAATCACGCGGTGCATCCATGGTCTGTACTTATTTTAAAATTATTTTCTTAAATATCGCAGGGTGGAAAAACAAGAAAAGAAGAGAAAAAAAAAGCAATGACCCAGTACATGTAATTATCTTTAAATTATGGACAAAAATAATATGAGATTTATTACCTTCGGACTTAGCCAAAATAAATGGCGTTAACTGGTGTATAACTAATATCTTTTAAAATATCTTAAAAAAATAACCCAGTTAAAGCAATAATAGCACCATTTTTTGAAGAGACGCCCCATTTTTCAAAAATTTGGAGATTTTTACACGATGGCAGTTGGTAAATTGGCTAGTGAAAACTAACCTGTGAATGGTTAAACTCGAAAATGTCTATGTGTCACAAACGAAGGGATTTTGTACTAGAATAATTGTTATCGGGGATCCCCGATAATCAATCAAACGGCTGATGCGAAACGGCATCCATGTGAAAATAGGCCGAGGAAATAGCGCCAAGTCGTGTCTACGCTCATCCATTAGTTGTTCTAATTTCGCCAAGCCAAGTTTAGAGGTTATTTTCTCGAGGTGGCACTATTCATCATGGACGGACATAAACGTACGTAACATTTCCAGATATGCCGTTAAGTCCAATTGGGATCCCAATTCTAATTTACAAAATCGCTTATTTTGTGATAACTACGCATTTGTTAGGCATTCTGTTCGCAGGTATTAGTTTCCTAAACAATTAACAAAGTACACTGTGCAAAAATCTCAAATTTTGAAATTGGGGGCGCTCTTCTTCAAAAAATGGTGCTAATATTGCCTTTAAATTTTTCACATGATAAAGTATAGGAGACTATGAGTTTTGGCAATTTCGCGTTAAACTGCTTCACTTTGATCAGGCCCCATATGTCTCGGGAACCGAATGTCCAATTGAGATCGAATAAAAAGCATTTTGGAGATTACAATTACACAATTAAGCATTGCTTATCTATTTCGTAAATGGAAATTGAAATTAAAAAAAGAAAAAACCTAAAAAATTCCCCCCCCCTTAAAATAACTACATGCCATGAAGAAGATGTAAACGTTAAATTCTAACCGAATAAGTAACATAGGACCAAGAAGAACAAATTATTGGGTGAAACGCTATTCATGAAAGGAAACTCTTTCCAAACCACAGGTATTAGGGAACAGCGTGAAACAATAACTTTTGGAAATTAATTCAGATTAAAACAGAAAGAGTCAAAACAGCGTAGATGCAATCAGGCCTCTGATTGTGACAAGTCTGACGATTCCCTTAATCAATTTTCCGTTCATTCATCACACTACGTTTGGAGCTTCCCAGGTTAGGGAATATTGGCCAGAGCTTCGACAGCAAAGGCCATATACAACGGCACATAATGGAAGGGGACACACAGCAACCCCCACCAAACAAACAATAACACCACCACCCCGAACAGACCACCAACCCTGTTCTGCTAAGTCGTTGACGTTGAGATGGCAGAACATAATGGCAGTGGCATTTGGATGGCAGAACAAATAAGGTTGATGCAATCGTCCAATGACGACGTCCTGGGATGTCACCAATTTGCTGAGTCACAGTAAAAATTCCCATTGTTGTTTTCCCTGATGCAATGCCTTTTGGCATTATACATTTCCAAACTAGAATTTCGCGTTTCTCGGGGGGGGCCATTCGCCCGCTATAATATAAGCAGCTGTGGGCCGCTCCAGATTACCTTTTGTGACACAGCCACATACACACAAATAAAACGCACACCGCACGCACGCACAACCGATTACAAAGTGATTCTGCCAGCTATGCTGGCGGTCCAACTTATATTCGTAAAGGACTAGCCTTTTCGCTACAGGCGGTCAATTTACGTTTGATTTGCTTCATTGGTTTTGAGAAACAAAGGCGAGGAAATAAGTACAGTACAATTCAAGTTGTTCCAAATTTGACGAATGCACATCAATACAATTTTACGAAAAGTTGGTTTTCTCTTCTCTCTCTTCCCTCTTGTCGTTGTTATCCTAATCACTTTCTTTCTGCTTTATTTAACTCAATGTGATCTTGTTTCCGGTGTGAAAGCAGAATAGTCCGGGGGGGGATAGGAGCCCATAGTCCGGGGCTCATAGACGACACGGAGTAAAGCGTGAAACTCATGTTTGATTGCGTAAAGAGTCAACTGAAGTCGATGCCTCGTTGTCACAATTTTCCGGACTATGCAGTACGCCGGACAATGGTACTTCTACACCGCTTTAAGGAGATATACGAAAGGTAAAACATTGCAGTTTGTCCTGCCAGTTGCTAAATTACTATACTAAAATAGGAGTACAGTGAAACACTACAAGTGACAGAGGGACAATAAAAGAAAGACCATGGATAACAAGTTTATTAAAACAATCCAACAAGATAAACAAAGACAGGCAGATAAAAGATTAATGAAAGATATTTTAGTTCCAAGAATTGTAAACATATATCAAGTTGAACCCGCTTCAAAGATCTTTGATAAACTTGAAATGGGGTATTGAGTAAAAGTAGCGTAATAGCCTTTTCTTTCTAAACCAATGAACCGGATCAGACCCAAAAATGGCCAGGATCTGCGAAAATAGTTGGCTATTTTAATAAGAATTTGTCATTAAATTGTTTAGAGGTCAACACATACTAAGTGTGTCCAATTTGCCTAAGTCAATACAAAGGGGCCAACACAGGATGTGAATGAGCGATGGTATATAGAATGGATTAGAATTGTTGATCATTTTGGCAATGACCTCAAATTTGCCCTCGGTCCTCTACCCATTGATGTACAAGCACGTCTCATGAAAATCACAAAGTTCTTGGAAGAAGTGTGCGTCTCTCGTATTCCCTCATGACCATTGTTGCTTTGTCATTCTGGTGAAAACTTGTGGCCTATTCCTTCGAAAAACATTGATTTTACTATTTGGATATTAAAAAACTTACACTCGTGTAACCATTTGGAGCACGTCGAAGCACCGTTATCTGCATAATTTTATGGGTTACAGTTTTTCATTCATCTGAAAAGAACAGAATTTTTGATCATTAGAACTGCAGCCTTCTTCCAGCTCTTAGATGGTTCAGCTTCACCTATTATATTCGTCATGTGAATACAAGCGGGGTGGGGGTCGTAGTGCAATCCGCTGCATTTGTAAGAAATTCAATCCAACATACTATTATGCCAAGACTTTGGTTCAGTGGCTCTGAAATATTCTAGTAGCCCGAAGAAACATTTCAAGAGCCACTGACCTCAAGGAAAGATTATTGAGGGTTACCCTATATTGGCAGCACATAGATGTATCACATGACAGCAGGCCCGTACCGGGGGCGAAGGGGAGGGGCGACGCCATCCCCCTATTCCAAAAAAAACCTAGGTCCGTATTGCACAAAAGACATGATCTAAGTTATTTGAGCTTCACCAGAAAAGGACATTTTCCTTTGCATTGAATGAGGTTTTTGGTGTTATTTCAAACATTTAGCATTTTAATCTTTGAAATTTGTTAGTTACCCGTATGAAAAAAAAATGTGAATAACTGTCGATTTTGACAAAACTATATTTGACTTAGACCAGGTTACTTTAAAAGCTGGTTAACTTTTCGTGCATACGGACCTAAAAAAACCCTAAAAAGGCTAAAAAGGCCAAAAATAGATTACTTTAGGGGTTTTGCGCTTTTTTGTCCCAAAAAGGTTAAAAGGACCCACTTTTGCCAAAATCGCCCCCCCCCTTTGCGGGAAAAATTTGGGGAAAAGCCCCCCCCCCCAAAAAAAAACAATCCTGGTTACGGACATCATGACAGCGACCTTGCATACTGGCATTCATAGACGAATTACCTTAATGTCTTCAAAACTTCAACCGCCAGTTCCTCGCTGGTCTGTCTGGATATTCTGGTTAGACTGGTCCTTATTGTAAACAATGGAACACGTTCAAATCGTGGTGAGTTTGAAACCGGTTCATTTCAATATTTTTGATAAACAGACGGGTGAGGGAAACCGAATTGTTCCCATGTACGGAACCACGAAAAAGAAGATTGGATAGTGGTCCTAAATGTAGGCAGTTAAGTCACATGTTTGTACATCCAACATTATGTAACAATATGGTAAAAGAAACACCTTCAGATTTGACGCAAAATGACACGCTGTACAGATCAGTTTTTACAAACGGAAGTACATTGTACAATTAGGCCGGATTCGAAAGGGAGGACTAACTTTAGACCTGGGATTAAACCAGGGTTAGTCCTACATGAGTGGGACCTTTTTTTTCCTTTCAAAAATACTCGTGAAGTTAATGTAAAGGGTGAGAAATTCATTACCCATTACAGCACCAAACAGCACATTTTTAGAGGATGTTGGAGGAAAAAAGGTCCACTCATTAGGACTAACCTTTGTTGGTTCGAGACCAGCCTTAACGTTCACTCGTTGCTTCGATCTCTTTGGGTTTATTCCAAATCGATTCCATTGTCGTGGTGTACGTTGTGCAGTACCATCTGTTAAGCGATATATTGGATATAGTCAGGGTTATTGGACACAAACACTCAAAGGTTCTCTGACTTCAATTTCTGTGGTTCAGTACGCCTGCCATGTTCAACTCAACCAGTGTTTTGCATCCTCCTATTACGTAGCCCGGTGTAAGAAACTGAGGTTCCCCATGAGAAGTGCTTTTAGCTACCATAGGCAAAAAAATGACGGAATAAACGTCTAACCTGTGACGAGGCCATTTGGGTACAGTGCTGAAACAAGTGATGGAATTAACAGCACTCAATGGCGAACCACAAGAGGACAGATGGGTGGTAGGACACTCAGTCTCACGTACACTGTATTATAGACACCAGTATAGATAGAAAGCAAAAGGTATATCTGTTTCCATTGGGTGTCGTGTTGAAAATCGCAAATGTCATCGAGGATTACCAAACTTGAATAGAAAGTCTAGCTGCGTCACATCTAAAGCCATATTGATCATCGCCATTCTGTAGAAGGTCCCCACTAACAGCGCTTTGCTGCCCTTAATTTTAGTCTGGGTCCAAAAGACTTTTAAGGTCCCAGGAAATGAGTTGATAAACCTACTCCAAATCTTTATGGGACATTCCATTCCAAATAACAGGGACAGAAAAAAAGAATACACTACCAGTGACATCATTAGTGAAACTATTGATTTTTCAGTCAGTGTCATGAATAAATTCACACCAGTCACCTGGAATTTTCTATTACTCTCTGAAAAATCAATGGTACCACAAATGATGTCATCATCAACCCAAATATTGAATGCTTTCTCGTCCCCCCTCGTAGACTTGACACAAACCACATCAATTTTATTTGCATTTCTTGGGACCTTTAAGTATTTTTTTTCATTAACAGTTTAATCACACAGGGCACGCCTATGTGTAACTCTTGACCCTGGATTAAGCTGTACAATCATTGGATAGGATAAGTTCCATTCAGATGCAAGAAGTTTTTACTCATTTTTTACTAAAATTTTACGGAACACATGACGGTAGTACTTGAGTATTTTTACAGGGTATAAGCTATGATTGAACATACAAAATATTTGTATAATCTGTTTGACAACGTAATTCAAAAAATGATGATCAACATCTAGACTATACAGAATTAGAGAAGAACCCTGGCATTCCATACACGCGTGTATAGAAGCTTTGAACCACTTATGTATATTCGGGCTTTTGTAAAATACAGCTAACGAACATAAACTTGCGAATCAAGCCGGCGATTGCGACTAAGTTTTCAGTCTAAAGACGCCGTCAATACAAGTCATGATAAATGGTTCCAAAACGCGTTGAAATGCATTTTCAATGATTGCAGATAATCTCACAATGGTGGCCAGCGAGGGTTCTTCGCTATTTCTGCGATTAGACACTATTTTGCTTAAGTCTTTGAAGCGATACAACGCACTGAAAACGATAGGCCATCAACGTTGTCACCAAGTTGTTTGAGAGGTGCCCTGTAACAAAAACAACAACAAAAAATTATAAGATATATTTATACATACGCATTTAAAAATTGATACAGTGAAATTGAAAGCACCATGAACATACAAAACACATAGTCAACAGAATGAACCTTTTTAGTGGACTGATGATAAATTAACTGTTTTACGGAATAAAGTTCATGCATACTGCGCTTTATTCATAAAAAATGCGGAAAATTATCAGGGTCACAGTGAAGTGGTGCATTTCTATAGACCAGCTAAATCCTAGTCACTTGCTTTTGTTTGCCTGCGAATCCATTCCTGCGAACGTTATGGCCCATAGATTAAAAACTCTCACAGATACAATTGCCCGTGTGTATCAGTCAGGCCGACCTATTCAAGACTTTTTTATTAACAACCCCCCCCCTAGGCTCTAACATGTTTATAAAAACATTTCTGTTAACTGGTTCTATATGGCCCAACCCATTCAAACGCATAACACCCTGCACAAAAGTATCTCGGCATGCTTTCGATCATTATTGTGCCAAAGTCCAACCATTTTGAAAGTTTTCGACATATACATTTGTGTTGCTTATGGCTTGCTTCTTTTATTAAAGTGACTTGGAGGCGATTTTTTTTTAGATATGAATTTCTCTCAAATTGACTGGATCGTGTTGTATACCAACCTACCGAGACGTTTGGAAGGTTGATTGGACAAACCCCAATAGCAAGACTACAATTGGTCCAATGGTCCCAACGTTGGGGTGACAACGTGAATTTACATGCAAACTTTGTTGGCAATACAATGCTGGCCCAACCTGTTAAGACTACTGGGCCAATGTACGGCAAGCATCGGAGGTCGCCGGGTCGGCAAGCGCCGTCGGACCAACGTTGGGGTGCCATTGAATTTTACCTGTAACCTGGTGGCAATACCACACTGGCCCAATCTTGGCCCAATATTGTGATTGTCTTGGAACATCGCATATATTCCTATGAATTATTTATCATTAATCATTTCGTTTTCTGTCTACTGAGCTGCTCTATGCAAGTTTTCTTAATTAATGCGGCAATTGATTATATTTAACACAGAACATGATTGTTTATGGCTTCAAAAGCGAATAATGAGATAGTTTTCATTTTTACGTGGATAACACCAGCAGAATCATAACACCTTTTGTTTTCCCAGCTACATCTTTCACAGTCATTTTCCTTTACTTAATTGTAAATTTTTTTCAAAAACCCCCTGAGGTTGATAAGAAGACATTTCCCCTTCAATCAAAATTTTTGGGATAAATGTCATGAACCACTCCCTCCCTACAAAAATAATGATTACAAATAAGAATTACCTTGTCAGTATAAGTCTACAGTTGGCAAGAAATTAGTACCGTTGGATCGACATTGGCCCGATATTGGCCCAATGGCTTTTTTTTTTCTCATTGCTCGACATTGGTCCTATGTTGGCCCATGAACAATGTTGGCCAACGTTGGGCCATGGACAAAACAACGTCGGACCATTCGTTGGCCCAACATTGGTCCAATGCGAACTGTCATTGGACCGACATTGGCCCAACATTGTATTGTAACTGGAGGTGCAAAAGAAAATCGCAGAACCTTGTTTGGACTTGCCTGCTATGCGTAATGTTCCCATAGAACCCATGCTATTACTTATCTGTCTCTGCAAACGGGAACACTAAATCATCATCTTATTACATAACGACAAACCGTATTCGGCTTATTCACTTCAGGTGTGATTCTAAATCCCCCGGCCGAGATAACTTTTTTGTGCCAGGTGTTTTAGAAATAAGGGTGATGCAGTCTCCTTGATGGGCTGAATAATCGGTCCGAGGTCGTGAAAAATTGATAATGGACGAGGCGCAGCCGAGTCCCATTATTTTAATTTTTTCCGCCGAGGATAAAGGATAAGCCCATAAATAATACTGCAAACCCTTTATTTCTATTCTATTACCGAAATCAGCGTAATATAATAGAAAAAAGCATTCGCGACCCCATTATTGCAGAATAATGGGCCCGTATACTAACCATCGAATACTGCCTTTTCTAATGGCAGCAGAGGTAATAGAATTGTCATTGAGTACCCATAAGTACATGGTCATTAATGTACGATCCCCGTCAATCGCCCCTTTCTCGGCGTTAAGATAGGGCAATTGGTGAACGCATTTAACCCCTGATGAGATGATTGGCTTGATTGTTACCGTTTTGATGTCGGATGGTACTGCTTTTGAATTCCGATTCGAGTCACACTTAAAAACCGCGTGTGCCACTTATGTATTTCCATCATTCTACTAAATTTACCTGTTAAAAGGACTTTAACGTTTTTTTGCCTTTAATTTCAAAATCAGAATCAACCGTCCGATAAATTTCATAGATCGTGGACAAATATTAATAAGTCATTTTCGAGCTTGAAAAAAATCCCCAAAAGAGTTCCAACGAAACGCAAAATATTCTCATTCAATAATTATGCCTTTCGTAATTTTTCATTCAAACTTGTTCACTGTTTGAAACGCGAAGGTAATTTTTCAACATCGCCGTCTTTTTTCCTGAGTATTAATTGTCTAATCTTGCAAGGGCTAAAAACATAACATTTAATTAAAACAAACGGCCGTGTTTTTCAAACCACTCAATGGAATCGAATGAAAAAATGTTTGAATTTTTAAATAGGTCCCAATTTAAAAATATATTAAACCCCTATTTGCAGTTTTTCGCCCTCGTAAATATTTCGAGCAAGCCCTGTTCACCGTTAAAAATTTCCGTAAATTAAGAAACAGATTCCGTAAATTACGGAAAATCTGTTTTAGAAAACAATACAAATAAAAAACCAATAACATAAAAAATGGTAAAAATGTTAATTTAACGGAAATTTTCAAAATCTGGCAGCAATATTTCCGGAATTATTTTTTTTGGTTCCGTATTTTAAATTACGGAAAAATTCTGTTAAATACATCTTTTTTTTTTTTTCCATAATAGATACCAATTCTGTAAATTACTGTCAACAGTTCCGTTAATTGACATAAATTATCTGTAAATTTACCCTAAAAATAACTGGAAATACTGCTGCCAGAAATTTCCGTAAATTTAAACGGACATTTTTTTAACAGTGTAATCAAGAAGTTATGACATTTTTTTCTGTCCACGGCAATGCATTATGCCCAAGTATAAACAATAGCGAATAAACCTAGAGAAAACAACATTCCTAAATTCAGAAAAATTTAATTTGAATTCAAATTAAAAAAAAAAAAAAAAAAAAAAAAAAAAAAAACAATTTCCACAAATTTAACTTTTTGCCAAGGTTTATAACGAGCAACCACGCCGAACCAATATATATATCACTGCCATGTTTGGAAGAGGATCGATATTTGAACAATAATGGGGCTGTGTAAGTAATTACAATAGTCACTAGAAACTTAAGATAGTCCCACCGAAAATAGATGAGATGAATCGATTTTTCTCGTTTTCAGTGCAGTTAAACATTATGTAAAGTAAAACAGTGCCATGGGTACTGTGTATAACAAAAATCCGGATCCGTAATTTTATAACAAAGTTTGTGATTTTCTATCTGAATGACTTCGATTTTGAGTTTAGATATTTCACACTGAGATATATATATGGACAAAGCATTATGTATATGCAAAAACACGCTTCCCCGGAACAAGTGTCGTTTGTCATCGTGGATTTGCGAATGGGGCCAAGGTTTTTGGGTGATTAAGGTCATCTGTGTACATCCCACATGAGTGTTTCAAGAGCCATAGGTTCTGATGGAGTTAATCTGTCAATGCGTAAAAGAGTATCCCTAATACTGCAGAGAACAGCAGCGACTTGCGATACCGAAACATCGAAAAAAAATCCATCGGTCCTCGACCGCTTGTGTCTCTTGCCGTCGCGGTTTGCTGAATGATATGCCTCAATGACCTTTGATCCTGATATGTGACCTTTGACCTCATAAACAAATGAGGGATTGCTGTAAACTCCATAAACCAAGCTTGGTTCCAAGTGCACTTCACTTTTTTAAATGAGGTAATTTTACATTTTCCGCCTATTTTACCACTTGACCTCACATACCTTTGACCTTGGTATTTGAACCTTTGATCTCCCACAAGTGGGGGGATGTCATGTTGCCCTGTGACGAGATTTGGTTTAAATCCATCAAAGTATGTGGAATATACAGGCAATGTTAACGCCTTTTTTCACCAACCAAACTCACTACATCAACAACCACAACAGACTACAGTGGACAAAATGATCCTATGTGTCTTTCTGCCTTAAGGCAGCGACACAAAAATCACCAAAATTCGTATTTTTGGATTTTTGTGACTGGCATGGGTGCTCACATAACATGTAATTGTTGGTTTTAAATCCGTGTATTAAGACAATGCGCACTTTTTTCTGATTTTGTAATTTTATACTGTGCGTATCAAATTCCGACTTAAAAAAAGCCTTTTCCGTGTGAATATCCGCAATTTATGAGCGTAATATTTGCACCATTCCGTACAATTTGACCTCAAACACAAATATTATTGATCTTTGTTCTAATACTAGGTTAACAATCCATTATCTTTTTGCTTATGTTTTCAGACGTCTCGCTGTATGTCTATTTACGGAGACGGTATGACAAAGTTCATCAAATACTTGATTTTGTTCCTTCATTACGTAGTTTTATGGAATTGTATCTACTTTCTTTGATTTATAAGCTAAAACATACATCGGTCCTCGGACCGCGTTTTTTTTTGTGTCCGCCTGCCTTCGCGGTTAGTGAATGATAGGCCTAATATGACCTTTGACCGGTGATATGTGACCTGGTACTTCATCAACAAATTATGCCTCCCATGTCTGGTTTCAATTGAACTTCAATTTTTCAAATGAGCTCATTTTACATTTCAGCCGTTTACAACTTGACCTCACATGACCTTTGACCTTGGTATGTACCTTGATCTCACCAACAAATGGGGGATGGCATGTGCACCTGTGAATAAATTTGGTTTAAATCCATCAAAGTTATGTGGATATTTTACAGGCAAATGTTAACCTTTTCACAACAACAACATCAACAGACATAAAACAACAACAACAGAGACAGTGGGACAAAAGATCCCTATGGTCTTCTGCCTTAAGGCAGGCGACACAAAAATCACCAAAATTCGTATTTTGGTATTTTTGTGAAAAACCTTGGGCAATGGTGTGCTAACATAACCTGTAAGTGGTGGTTTGAAATACGTGTATTAAAGAAAGTCAGCACTTTTTATCTGATTTTGTAATTTAATACGTGCGTATCAAAATTTCCGACTTAAAAAAAGCCTTTTCCGTGTGAATATCCCAATATGAGCGTAATATGTGCACCATGATTGCCTGACAATTGACCTCAAACACCAATATATTGATCTTTGTTTATTTATACTAGGTAAATCACAATTATCTTTTGGTTGATTTTCAGAGTCATCGCTGTATGTCTATGTACGGGAGACGTATACAATTTCATCAAAACTTGATTTTGTTCCTTATTAAAGTAGTTTTATGGAATTGTATATACTTACTTGATTTATAAGCTACAATAAATGCATCGGTCCTCGGACCGTATGTGTCGCATGCCGTACGCGCGGGAGTGATGATAGGCCTAATATGGACCTTTGACCATGATATGTGACCATTGACATCATCAACAAATTATGCATCCATGTTGGTTCCAATTGAACTTCATTTTTCAATGAGCTCAATTTTACATTTTAAGACTATTTAAATTGACCTCACATTGACCGTTTGACATTGAATGTGACCTTTGACCTCATGAACAATGAGGACCCCATGTGCACCTTGCCCCAATTGGTTTAAATCCATTAAGTATGCAGATATTACCGGCAAAGTTTAACCCTTTTCACAACAGACATCAACAAACAGACATCCACAGTGACCACACAGACGATCAACTACAGTGGACAAAGTGCTCCCGATGTGTCTTCCTGCTTAGGGCAGGCGACACAAAAATACATTTTCATTTTTCTCGCATGATCGCTATTTATCCCTTTAAATATTTATCACACATACACACAGCGAGGCGCCACACATAATACCAAAATAGTTTCCCACGTGTCCTACAACACAATGATAAAAATGGCGCCATATCTACACTGTAAGTATTGAAAGTACCACTTACAGATATTTCAACTTTGCCGGGTATACCTTTTTGAATGCCCCGCGATAGAGTTTTGGATGCGTTTTATTCCTAATGTCTCTACGGATAAAATCAAAGCGTTAACAAAGGATGAAGGACTAAGGTTTGATGTTTGACAACTATATCTCTTACTGGCAGAAGAAAACACATCGGTAGTTTTCTACACTAATTATGTCCGACTAACATATAGTAGATTCACCCCATCGTGTCACCAGAGGAAAAGTTTGGATAGCGTCGATTAGTTGGGAGGGAGGCAGAAAAAGAAACATGTGGCGTGATCACCTGTTCATGAACGGGCGCTCAAAAGGCATAAATTCAGGTACAACGAGAGTTTGGAGATTTTGAGCACCCAAATAATTGTGTCATAATAGTAGTTTCTATAGATTGACACTCAATAAACTTCTTACGTTGTATTTGCTACAGAAATGTCCTTAAAGCAGAGAAAAAAGGTGGATTTTGATTTGCTTCTATTTTTTCAATATAAAACATAGGCTGAATTTTGTAATTTTGCTCCAATAAAAAATAAAAATATCACAATTTTTGGATGAAAGAACAATTCTCGCTCAGATGGGGCATATTATTTTTATGGAAAGCTTCACATCAGGGCAAAAATCAGTACTTGATTTCTTTAGGGACACCTGACCTGATATGTGGAAATCTTCTCTTTGCACCTTTAATTCACCTTTTACATTGAACATAAAACACTGAAGCAAATACAATTAGTCAAAGTTTTGAGAGTTAATTAATGTATAACTTCGATTTGCGTTGGATACGTTTACCCCCGGAGTTTTGGACCCTATTCCAATAAGTCGGAAAGGGGCTCTACCGGGAAAATGAAAGAATTCAAAAAATGCACGTGCCACACCGATCTTGGAGGACACTCCGTCATTTAAATTAACTCACTCCCCTACCACTAACTACAATTCTCAATTCATGATGGAAACGTACCGACAGTGTATTTCAGCCTAACATTGCTCAAAATGTTATCAATTACATGTACACAGTGCCAATCTTGGTTTCAGCCGTTAGGCGAAGAGTTATCACGTAAACGAGAGTAGGATATTTTCGGTGTCGTAAACCTAACGAAATCCAGTTTTCAGATGTGCATTAATTTGTATCGTTTTTTTTTTTCTCTTCATGAATAGTGGGCGCTTTAAGGGTTTTTTTTTCTTTTTGAGAAAACCCGTGTGTGGGCCTTTCTTTGTAATAATCACTCCTAAAACACTTACGGTTCATGGCGAAGTGTGGCATTAATCGCTTATGTATAAGAACAATTTATTTAATTGATTGTTATCTCGGGGTGGGTTTCTTGGCGTTTCCTGATACCCCATGAGCGTTTTCCAGGGTTTCTGAAAGTTAAAATATACCCCGAAAGGGGACCAGTTTTCGGTGAAAATATACCACTTTTCCAGTAAAAATCTGCCACCAACGGACCACTTTGCTGTAATAATCATTCCCCTGGGCCTGTTTTTCAACGCCAATAAATATAACTTTAAAGAACCAATATTACAAAACATAACACTTGTGCTAGTGTAAGAAAAATGACACTATTTTTATCACTGACCAATGAGAAGCATACCTGAATTTTTATCCTTTAGCTGGACTAGAAGAGATTATTGTTAATTCGACACCTCTAGCGCTAGTTCCGCAATAGAAGCCAGTCCCGCTTTTTTTGGAACTGGCGTAGGTACCTGACCAAAACTTACGAACCTCCCCTGACTGTATCATACCTCATACAAAGAGAAAAGCGGGAAAAGATACGGCAAGATGAAGAAGATAAACGATGAGAGAACGTGAAAGAGAAAGAAAGTGGGAGAGTGGAGATGGGAGGAGTATATCTGTAAAGCACACTTACAGCATTACCAAATCGTGATGACTTTCAAATATTCCTGTGACAAGTATCCCAGGCTGTGTTAGATATCCGCCACCTCTAGTTTCCCTGAAATGAGAATTAGAAAAATACAAACAAAATACGAGTTAATAAGAGTTCATGGTTGGCGATGGAAATATTGTGGGAACCGATGTACGTCACATTGACCTTTATTTTGCAATTGTATTTAAGAGTATTATGGTGAACAAATTGTACGAAACATCCGTTGTAAAGTGTATCTGTATTTTCAAATGAATGTTGTAAAGAAGTTTAAAGGGACAAGCGCGATTTGCTGATCCGAAACAGCGAAAAAATCATCAAAATTCGTATTTTGGTATTTTTTGGTTTACTTTGCAAAGCTGTGCTAACATAACCCTGCAAGTGGTTTGGCTTGAAATCCGGTATAAAGACAAGTCAGTACTTTGTATCGGATTCTGTTCATTCTATACGTGCGTATCAAAATTCCGACTTGAGATCAAAAAAGCCTTTCCATGTGAATATCCCCAATTTATGGCGTAATATTATGCACCATGACATGTACAGTTTTGACCTCAATCACAAATATTATTGATCTTTGTGGTATTCTGTTATTGGTGTATATTTGCGGGAGACGGTATGACAAATTTCCTCAAGACTTCACTTTTTCATATTTAGTGTTTTTGTTCCTACATTAAAGTTGCTATATGGAATTGTACATAGTTATATTTTATTTATAAGCTAAAAGCATAATTCCATTTTTTTAATTCTCTCGCCTTATCGCTGCTTTGCCCCTTTAATTGCACAGCTCAAATAGAGTACTACTCATCTAAAATTTTTGAGAAAGCCTGTTAATCAAAACAGTTGTTTAATGTTGTGAATGATCTCCTGACAAATGCAATTATGCTTTCTCATATGAACCAGCAACATGCTATTTTTATATGTACAAATTTTGAACCTGCCATGCAGTGAGGCAGAAATTCGCAATATTATTTGCAAATCACCAATAAATCCTGTGAATTGGACCCTGTCTAAACATCAGTGGTCAAAGAATGCATAAGTGAGCTTTGTAACCTCACATTACCCACCCCCATCGTAGCAAGTCTTTTACTGAAGGTATTTCCAACTAGCCTCAAACTGCGTAACATTAGACTTCTTGAAGAAACTGCTTGACAAGGAAGTCCTCAAGAATTACAGGCCCGTGACCAACCTGGGATTTTTAGGAAAGACTATTGAGCAGGTAATGACTGCTAGATTGAGTACTCTTATAAAAGAACTAGTCTTTCTGCTGAATTCAAGACTGCCTAAACGGCTCTATTGTGCGTTGAAAATGGTATTTTGGCTACCATGGATGAGGGGAATGTGACCGCCCTCAACCTTTTAGATTTAGATTCAAGTGTCCGCTTCGACACGGCGGATCCATACAGTTTGCCCCAGTAGACTGCGCGACTTTATTGGCTTGCGCGGCAGTGCTCTAAGTGGTGTCAGTCATATTTAAGCGACAGGCCGCAATGTGTTCGTGTAGGCATTCCTCATCCACTCAGTTATTGAAGATTTCCCTGTTCCACAAGGATCGGTCCTGGACCACGTGGTTCACACCTACCCTGTCCCCAACATATCCACAAATACAAATTACAGTATCACGTATACGCGGATGATACACAGTTGTATGTGTCTTTTAAACTAAACCAATGTCTCCTACTGATCAAATATTGAGTTATTGAATTATGCATTTTTGAGATTCGCCAGTGATGAAAAAAAAGTTTCTCAAGTTGAACGATGAGAAAACATAATTTATTCTGATTGGATCTAAACAACAGCTTTCAAAGTAAATGTTCCTCATATTACGATTGGATATTTTGACATCACGCCTGCAAAAAAGGCTCGTAATTTAGGTGTTATTTTTATTCATCTCTGTGTCTAAATGATCATATTTCTAGTATTGTACGTTCTGCTTCTTTGCACATCAGAAACATTGGTAGAATAAGAAGGTATCTGAGTCCCCGTGCCACTGAACAGATTGTTCACAGTTTTATAACCTCCCGACTTGATATGGGCAACTCTCTTTTGTTTGGCCTTCCTCAAAATCAAGATGCCCCCGTCTTCAGCGTATTCAAAATGCCGCTGCGTGCTTAGTCATTTTTTAACTCTAATAAGTGTCTCATTGGAAGGAGTACATTGGTGCCGGTTTGATTATAGAATTATGTACAAACTGCTGCTTATTGCTTTTAAAGTCACTGAATGGTCGCACCTGAATAATTACTTGTTCTTCTCGAACCATACAATCCACTGTATGCGTGTTCCAAAAACAGTTTCTTATTTGTGAAACCTCTTCTAAACATTCGGCGAGGGGGATAAGGGTTGGTTTCTCAATTATCGCTCCACGTCTCTGGTGCGTTGTCTCTAAATGTTAGAACAAGCACACTGACTCATTCAAGGGCGGTTTGGAAAACTCATATGATTGAAAGACAAGAAGCTTTTGCTTAATGTTTTTCTTGATTCTTTTGCATATTTACCATTGTACATTTTGATGTATGAGGTTAATTAAAGTTGTAATGTAAGCTACTGTTGTTCTGCGCCTTGAGCGCCATTTTGTGGATTTGTGCGCAATAAATTCAACATTATGTATTATTATTATTATTTACGATTATTATATTAAGATGGTTAACACTCCATTAAATTTCCCTGTAGTACGAGTAACCGTCAATAATGGCTTATCCCATCCTTCGCCTACATTTGTACGGGGAGGTTTGGAACTGTTAGCCAGCAACGCGCAAGAGCAAGAAGCAGGTATCTGGACATCGACGAATATCTGCGAATAAAGTAGAAGACGGAGATTGGCGTTAACGTTTTCTGGGTAAATGGCCCTATTCCTTTGAGAGGCACTGGCACATTTCAACAAAATTCTCATTTGCTTCAAATGGTAAGTCTAGGGCACTGGAGACATAGAGATAAATTGTACACATAAAAATAACATACTCAAAAACAGATAGGGACGTTAGTAAGTGGTTTTAAAAATCCAGGTAATTTGTAGGCTATTTTTTTAAGTTTTCATAATTTATATAAAAAGGTTATATTACAGAATATCATAGACTCGTACTCATTGCTTTAAAACCACAAAGGTCACAAGCCGGTCGTGAACGGGTTGCATGTGTGGGGGAAACAGTCAGAAGGCGTGAGTGTTATTGCTGTTAAAAGCCATTTCGTCGTCTGCTGAATTAATGTTCGCCGGCCGACATTAATTATTATAAAAAATCGTCTGTTTACCCATAAGGACGCTGTTTGAGCTTAATCATATAAGGTAAGGGCTAATGCGTATAAAAGCTTACAACCATGCAAAAAATATCGATTTGAACAATCTGGAGGGCGCAACTATTTTTCAAATGTGCCAGTGTCTCTTTAATAGAGTCTAAAGGGAGGCTAATTTAAACCTAGGTTTAAACCAG
This sequence comes from Ophioderma brevispina, assembly GCA_023653785.1. NCBI lineage: Eukaryota > Metazoa > Echinodermata > Ophiuroidea > Amphilepidida > Ophiodermatidae > Ophioderma > Ophioderma brevispina. Next base: position 25,137 of record JAMKCH010001799.1, read on the forward strand.
AGCTAGTCTTACATGAGTGGAACCTTTTCCTTTCACCTACTCTAAATATAAAAGAGTGTGACGTAATAGGTGAGCAAGTTCCACATGGAATAGGTTGGAATAAGAGAAGGTATAGTGTCTTCCCAAAATGCAATTCTTCCAATACCATTTTTGCACTTGTTTTGTCACATGAATTATAGTGCCAAAAAAAATACTTGAATTGCAAGATTGGGATGAGTTCGGTTCATTAGGTAATTTTTGTCCATGAATTTATAGTGACAAAAAAGTACCTAAAGTGGAGCAGAAAACTCATCCCAATCTTGCAATTCAAGTATTTTGGAACTATAACTCACGTGACAAAAGGGGGAAAATTGTTATTGGAAGAAAGAAATGCATTATGGGAAGAACTCTACCTTCCATTGGTTGGAATGACAATCCATGGTGATTGTTACATCTATTACATAACACTTTCATGGGAGTTGTCTAAAGGGGAAAAAAGTCCACCAACAGGAAGGACTAACCCTGGTTCAAACCCAGTTTTGTTTTTATAGACCAACCAATAACTTAACATATAATTTCCCGGTCATTTTCATCATATTTTATGCGAATTTCAAAATAAGGATTGCATTTTTTTGTGGAATTTGAACGATTTGTGTATATGGAATTCAGTTTCAAACAAAATCCATCTGAATTTCATTACATATGTTTAACAGTTACAACGTAATCGGTCCGTCTTCATTTTTTTGGGTAGAACAATCATTCCAATAATATCTTCCTTGAAATGTAGAAAGAAAAAGGAAAATAAAAATTAAATATGGCTGTAAACGGTGGGTGTTTTAAGAATTCAAAATACAGAGGTGGTGGGGGAATGGACATAGGAAAGAGGTACGGGTATGTGTGGGCCCTAAGACCCCCATTGTGCGGCCTCTCTTACAGCTTTTGCCGGAAAGTAGCTAGTGGTATCTCAGATTGAATATCCAATAAGAATTCATGAAAAGCTGTAGCGTGACCTTAAAAATCAGATCTATTTGGCCAAAAAACAAGATTTTCAAGGCGCAACTATATGTAAAAAAACGTTGCCAGGCACAGCTGGAACCCCGGTTATTTACTAGAAATACTAGGAAGTGGCCAAAAAGAAAAAAAAGAAAAAACAATGAAAAACCTATAGTATCAGTACAGACTGATGGGGCAAAGTCCAATATGGGAACAAGTCTACTAGTAATAACCCGGCGCTAGGCAGGACATTGGAACAACATCTCAAGTAACAAAAGGTTTGAGTGATATGAAATATGTGACAGACGGGACAGGGACCATTAAACGTGATTCTTAAGTGCCAGCAAATGGTGCCTTACAGAGAGAGGGGGACTAAGCCAAAGTTTGTACAGGGGTCAAATAATTAAATTTTTGTGTGACGCTGTTACGTGGTTCTCTTTGGGAATTAGCAATTGAACGATTGTTATGGGTCATCTTTCCAAAGGGGAAATCAAAAAATTAGCTAACAAATTTATGATCTGAGTTTACCCTTCATATTACAAAGGTAGAGGAGATCCAGGTGTACCCCAGAAAGTTCATGTTGAAGGACCAGGACTTCCAAGAAGACGTAAAACATAATAAAAATAAATATGAAAAATACAGATTACCGATGTTAATCTGCATAAAATCAGCGATCAATTTTCCACGCGTTTTATATCATAGATCCCACGAGTCCAGGGAAAGTTCCGGGCCCAGTTGACGCTTTATTCAGCTCTTAGGGTTCTTTGGGACTTTTTTGCCCCAGAAGTTAAAATTTAACATATTCCACGAATGCAAACTTAAAAAATTAGAGCCTAACAATGCTGTAGGATTACAGTCGACGTGTTAATCCCCGGGTCGAAAATTGACTTGTACCGAAATATTCCTCAATGCAATGGCGAGGAAACCGGATTAGATGTTAAAAATTCCGTCGAAAAACACATCTACTTGATATATTATAAAGAGAAGTTACAACGGCAATTTGTTTCATCGTTCTTATACGGACATCTGGTTTCTTTTTGAACCCGGTCACAAACTGGGGGAGTTTGACAAACTGTATCGGCACTATGCACGATATTCCCGACACCTTGGCTCTGCAAAGGAAATAGCAGTCAAAGATTAAAAACAACGGAAAAAATATTGATAAGATATATAAAGCATTTCCCCACATAAGAGTAACATACCGGTGATTGCACTGGTATCTGAGTTTGAAATCAGTAATTGTAAAAATTAAATTCACTGATTTTACAACAATATTTGGATATAATACCTTAAGTCATCGGGTGAGTGGAAGAAGGTATTAGTGCCATATAGCTGCCAATGTGATAATCTGTGAGTGCTGCTATGTATAGTGACCAAAGTTTTATTCACTCTTGAACTTTATTTGAGTGGTATAACCTCACTGACTCAGATTGAGTCGTAAATACATGTCCTCGTTTTCAAAATTAAAATAATCTTGACGTCTAGAGGCGTGTGTTCAATTAACTTTGACCGTAGCCCCCCCCCCCCCCATGTTTCATCATTTATTCGAAAAGGAATGAATGCCGAGCAGAAGTCATGGAAAGAAAGGTAGCCACAATTTGCGCCAACCACTGTAGTATGCACCCATTGAATTCAGCAGCCTTGGACGGAATAAAGACAGTATCACGTGCACTTTTCCGTCAAGGCTGACGATTCAACTGGGGTGCAGACTGCCGTGGGTGCGCAAATTGTGGCTAATACGCTGAAAGAAAGGTGTTTGTCCCAATTTGGACCTGATATCCGTTAACTTATTGCTTGACTCCATTTGTTCAGCAGAAAACAAAAAATCAATGCCATTCAAAAACGATAACCACATAATGTAAATGGTGCCGCACATTGCATGATTATTTTGTTTTTTAAAAAGAGCATTTGAATAATCTCAGCAATGTACGGCACCTGTTTACTTGTATTACATAGGGTCTATGCACAGGAGGTCAATAGGTTAATTGGCAGACCTATTGTCCAGAATAACCCAAGCATGAAAGAATACAAAAAGGGGGGGGGAATCACCTGAGAACTAACTGAGATGTTCAGTGGAACCAGGTGGTGATTGTCTGACCTATAGGGCCTTTAAACGGAAGGTACATAGTTGAATGGACTCTTGCTTGCCCTCCAGATAATCTAAGCATGAAAAAATACAATGCCATGCACCTGGTTCACCTGAAAATTTCAGCTATTTATACAGGTGTCTCCTTTGTATTCCCTCATGTTTGGTCTGTTTTCTGGAGGCCAAAGTTAACATACTGACCTCCGGTGAAATCGCCCTATAGGTATTCGTACTATGTCCTCCTCCTCAAAGGTCAAACCATCCCTGGGCGAGAGCTCCGCAAACAAAATTTGTCAAAAGTATTCCTTGAACTTATTTCTTCATCTGCTAAACGTTAATCTGGAATGGCAATAAATATAGACGTTTTACTTAAAAGGGATAAATGCGATAACTCGAGAGGATTTTAAAATTGTGGAAATTTATTATACATGTATTAGCTTATAAATGGGGGACAAGTGGTTGCAATTCGGCATGGCCACATTTTCAACAAAATATAAAATTCTTCAATTGTCTCCAAATGATATCTAGGAACCTTAAAAGAATACTTATTACATAAAAAATATCACAACCCATAAAAAATGTAGGAGCCTCAATATTGCAAGTTAAAGACATCCGGTGATTTTAGCATGTTTCAACATGAATATCACAGACTCGTTACTCATTGATAATGAAGCCACCAAGGTCACAGACGGTAAACAGGGTGGATGCCATGTGAATCAACCCCGGGGGGTGTTTTCTGGTGTTTAACACTATGATCCACTGTCTACTGAATAAAAAAATTCCGGAGGGAGTTTATAAAATGATTCGTTTCCCATAGGACCAAATTGGGTTTAATCATTTCGGTGCGGATAATATTAAAAGATTTAACAACCATTTCAAATGTGCCAGTGTCTCTTTAATAAAGAAAAAATCAGCCACATTAGTTCTAAAAAAATTAACTAGTCGGCAAATTTGGGTATACCATCTCTCTCAAATGATAATGCAGCGTTTTATATGTACACAAACCAGCGATTGTGATGCACAACGTGCAAGCATAGGTCAAATAAGTATCGTGTTTGATGTCAAACCGACAAGTCAATACTGCTAAATTATAACCCTTCAAATAAAACGTCTTGCGGCAACGCTAAGGCAGCAATAGACAGTATCAATTATGGACGTCAGCACCAGCCATGTGCGCTGGACACAGATCGACCATACATTCCGGGACTACAATACATTCAGCTGTCATCGATCCATGTTTAGCGATGCACAGGGATCATTGACAGGTGAATGTATTGTTGGAGTATAAGATTGCGTCATCTTGTTCACCAACATGGCTGGATATTGAATAAGAGTATACAGGAACAGAGCATTTTACAAACGCACTGCTTTGTAAGTTATCCCGACGCTCTATGAGGAAACAAATAATTGGATGAAAGTAATATTATGTATTTTACATCCATGACGGATCTCACAACGGGTTACAGACTGAGGTCGCAATGCGTTGCTATTGGACCGCGCGTTGCGTACTAACCTTTCCTTCCTGTTGGTTGTTTCAACAACGGTTATGTCTTGACCATAAAGCGTGTTTAAAAAAAAGACGTTGGAAAAGGTTCTAATTTCTATGGACTAACTCAGTAACCCGTGGTTTTCCCTAAGCAACCCTTGCATGGTTTCCTGGGTGAATTAAAGCAACGCGTTGCTTTCTAGAAGGCGTGATACTTTTGCTTTCAAAAGCAAAGCGTTGCCGTAATAAGTTATAAAACTATTGCTTGCCATAGCCTTGTGTCATGGTGCGGCGTACGCTAAGGCACGAATGGAAGAAGTAATAAACTTGAGGTACAATAATATCTAAGATAGGCATGTGAATAAGCCACTATTTGATGAAGTAATATAATTTTAGAAAATATCTATTGCAGAGATTCATGTTAAAAGTCAAATGCCGTACCACTTTGTTTCATAAATAGAAGATCAAAACAGTTAAAGACCATATTAGCCTATAGTATGCAAAAGTGCAGTGCGAACTTTAGAACCTAATTTCAACTTCAAACTCATTTAATGTAGCTGACATACAGTAGACCTAATGAGAGTGCGGGAAATGAGAAGCAAATGTTCGAAACTCAAAAATTCAAAAAATTAAAAAACTGAAAAAAATACATTTAAATTTCAAACTGGCATTATATCATTCTCCGCGTCATGAACAAAACATGACAAAGCCGGTGTGAAAGTAATCATTGTCCGGCAGCGCTCCTAGTCCGGGCTGCATATATAGAGACAACGTAATAAAGCGTCGAAATAATGTTGCGTGCAGAGTCAAACTAATCGATTGCCATATTGTTCACCATTGTCCCGGACTGTGAACCCGCCGGAGGACTATATCTCCAGTCACACCTGGGAAGTACTTTTACCCATTAAAAACTCTGTCAGATTTCCATGGTATTTTAACATAAACAATTGTTAAGTTTAGAGAAAACCTTGAACTAAAATTACAACGCAATTTACCGTTAATCTAAATCTTTGGAACAAAACACACAGAATTCAATGACTGTATTAATATATTGCAATATATTAATATGTATGTACATCATAAGTGTCATAAGTGTATGGGGCATTGTGGACAATATAGGCATGAGCATGCTTGCAAGAAAATTGCGCTCGCGCGCGCGCGCTCGGCGCGTGGGTGTGTGTGTGTGTGGATGTTGTGTAATTGTTGTGTGTGCGTGTGTGTGTGTTTGTGAATATATGTCTAGTCTGTTACGGATTTAAATACCATGTGGGGACGTTTTTAAGCCTTGTGGTGATTGTTTTCGTTGTTGGACGCTTTAAAAAGAGCTGTTAAAGTACTTTGAGACAGCCTGTCACCCTTATTAACATATTACGGAATAAGTGTAATAGTTTTTCACTTTTCAGTTAAAGACATCCCGCCACCCAAACAAAGGGAGCTGGCTAAGGAAAAATAATATTCTTGCAAATTTTCAATATATTGACTCGTTCGAGGAACCATTGATAATATTCTAAAAAAGTCATGATAGATGATTTTGATTATGTTAGGAATAGTGGATATATTTTGAAAAGATTTTGCGATTTGTGGGGGTTTGTCGAATTACACATTTATTGAAATAACTGGAAGTTGATTGATGGACACATGCATCTCCATGCAAAAGAGGGAATATATGCGCCCTCATAGAATCTCATCCACCACCCCTTCAATCCAAGTGATTTTCCACCATTCTTCAAATCGTAGCCCCCAAAAGAAGCAAGTCGCTAATCGGCTTAAATAATAAACAAACTTTTGAAAACGGTGCCTGTTCACAAGCTTTACGATCGATTGTAAGTTTGATTTATGAAGCGTAACTCGACAAAGCGTAAGTTTGAACTTACACTCAAGATTATAAGTTACGCTTGATAAATCAAACTTAAAATCGATCGTAAGTCTTTTTGATGTATGGAATGAAGCCAACAGAAGAGAATGCATGCAGCTGCAGACTACATACATACATAAGAATACATACATAACATACATACATACCATACATACATACTACATACATACATGCATACATACAACACGTAACATACATACATACATATCAATACATACAGACCATACATAATAAATACTACATATCATCATACGTTCATGATTAAGTACAATACAATGTTTTTTTTTTATTTTTTCAACATGTTTGTAAATTATTCTTTTGTGTAATGGAGCATTGCTGTCAATCGAGACTAATGGTGCAATCAAATCATTTGCCACCTGGTATCAGGTTAGAATTTAGCCTGCGTGATTCACGCGGGCTGCTGCTTTTGCCGCTTGTATAGAAAAAATGATGCTGCGCGCTTACCAAATCACTTCAAACTTATCAGATATTTGGCTGATAAATGAATTCTGGATTTTGGTTATATAGAACATGATTTGGAGTTTTTTTCTGTGGTGCGAATGAATCAAGTTAAAGGGACAGGCAGCGATTTGCCAATCCTGTGCCAATCATTAAACAAAAATCCATGGTATCTTGTTACTAATACGGATGTCCTAACATCTTTGTTACCGGTGTGCCTAACCATTAAACTGCAAAAAACAGGAAAAAAATCATTACCATGAAAGGCAAAACAGTGCATTTTCTGATACTAGATAATTAAAGGGTATGCCTTTCGCCATAGGCGTGTTATATATCGTGTCATAAAACACTATGAGCATTATTTTCGAGTGGTTTTTCTTTGCTTGTCACGTAAATTTATATTCGCGAATGCACGTTTACTTCAAATTTGAATATGCCATGCGTGCATGATGGACCCGGATTGAATATGCATGCGTGCATATGACCCGGATTTGAAAATGCATGCGTGCATTATCCAGGGGGTGCATCATCAGGCGTGCATTATTAAACAATAGAATTTAATAATCACGCCAGAAGCATGCTTTACTTGACCCTAGTGAAAAGCGCTTGAACAGTTCACGTTGCAATGCGTAAGCATAATACCAAGACCAGAACGTTAATTACCACAACCTCCCAGGTTTGTGGCTTTACGCACGGGGAAAGAATCAGATTGACACTCACTACCAGAGTAGTAGTATATACCTTAAAATAGAATATCTTATTCTATGGTGTTTTTAAAAACAAGCAACTCTAACGGCCCACAATAGGTCTACCATTATCTATTTTAAAATATGCGGTGTAATAACCCCGATGGGACCTATACAAATAGATTTGGGACGATACATCAAGAACTAATGAATAATTAGCGGCAGTAAAAATCAACTGCGCTTATTCATCCAAATCCGATTGACGAAGTAAGTATTGACTAATGCGTAATAGCGACGTTCCATTGTAATCATGGCAATTAGTCAAAAGCTAACTATTATTGAGCTGGGTAAACTCCATCGAAAGTTTCAAATCACTACTACATTGTATAACTTTTTCACACTTTCTCTCAAATGCTTGCTCCTTTATGCAAGAGTCAACCCAGTGTTGCGGAAAGTTCGACTTTCTAGAAATAAATATTCTATTTCTTAGAAACTACAATATAATATATGGATAAACGGGCCACTGTGAGCACTCGCGCCAAAGCGCTCGTGCTCACCGTGGCCCGTTAATGCAATGTTAATGTATTTACGGCCTCCAAGCATGCAATTAAATCCCCGAATGCACTCCACCATGCCTTATCCTATACATATCACACGGCGAACAGCCTTTTAAAACGAGGTGCAGCCGGCGAGTTGGTTTACGCTAAATAGTGCTGTAGTCCGTGTGATATGACACGGTGGATACACGGCAGAGGCTATAAGCAATACCCGTTATTCATTCTTTAACTCCTTTATTCAAAATAATAAAGCTATAGGCGACGAAACAAATAAAAAAAAAATGTTTTACGGGCCCCGACCAACCTGGTTTTAAAAGTTTTTTGCAGAATTTTTTTTTTTTAGTTTTTAGTTTTTCAAAAATCATGTAAATCAGCATTGTTTTTAGCCCCAAATTTATCCAATTTGGCTGCTAAATTTTTTGAGAAAAATTTTGTAAAAAATTTTTAATTTTTTCTCTTGATTTTGCAGATTTGGTGCTATTTTAGGCCAATTTGGACCTCCAGAAAAGAAAAAAATTTAAAAAGAAAAACCCCCCCCCCCACTATCGCCCGGACCGACCGACCCTACTCGAAAGTTCTGCTCGCCCGTAAAACAGGTTTTTTTTTGTCGCCCTAGTAACATATTACTAAAATTATTGCTTGATTTTTTACACCAGTTTTTTAATAAGATCAATCCGCTGTTACTATGCGCCTTCAATTGGCCCGAGCAGGGCGTATGCGTAGCCGATCGGTACAGGGTGATATCGTCTCATATTACATGGCCAGGAACCAATGAAATAGCGTAAACAATCTCAAGTTTTTAAGAACGGACGTTATCTACTTGGGTTTACTTGGTGTGCTCATTCATTCTTTTGGGAGTACTTCAGTAGTCTCGGTAGAGTCTTTGCCCAAATTAAGTTACTACAAAAACTAGGACATCTGCTCAACAACGAACACAGGACATTTTAGGTCTCAAAGTGCTAGCTGATTCAAACAAATGTGTATTATGTGGATTGTAAAAAGAGTGCGTTTGATGTATGCGGATCAGTGAGTGTGTTCCAACTATAACCGTGGAGGGGTGTGAGTGTGATGGGAATGTAGTGTAAATGTGTATGAATGGTGTAGATGCGTGTTGGTTGTTGTTTTTGTGCGGATAGGGTGCGTGTGCGTGTATGCATGCGTATGCGTGTGGGATGGTGTACGGTGTATGTGCATCATCTTACGTATATGTGAAAAAACCAAATATAAAGAATTTTTTATGATCACTATCAACGCATATTTATTTGGTATGGTACCCTTGTACATTAAAATTATGAAATCAATGTGTATTTATCAGTTTTCATTATATTACTGTATATCAACGCGCTCAGGGTCGGTTTTTTGTTTGTATCAAGTATGTTCTTGACTGTCATATTCGCTTACCAATCTAAAAAATAACCTTTATAAAAACTTCAAACTAACAGGTCAAGTTGAACACTTCCTTTTGGAACTAAAACGTTTCACAACAATAAGCTTTCTCACAGTTGCATTGATTTGTAGTTGAAACCAAAATATGAACATTTTATTTTAGCTACAATATACGAATTTTTCACTTAACAAGGTTAAATCATTTGTGGACTTTTAAATTGTCCGTATGGTTTAAGATATCCTGCATTGGGCTTTGCTCAAAGGTGTATTCAAGGATATTTTTGATGAAAAAAGGTCTCTTTTTTCAAAAAATATAAAAAAAGTAAAAAATTGTGAAATTTTAACTTCAAAAAGAGCTAAAAATGCATGTAACCACCCAAAGATGAGTGGTTTTTACGATGTTGCCGTTTATTCCAAGATAAAAGAAAAAACACCGGAAATAAAGAAGCCATAGCTGATTTTTTTAGGATAGTTTTCAAAATGGGTAGGAGTAACAGATCAAAAGTCCCCAAGTTCCAACCTTAATTAAGAATAATTACACTGGAGTTATAAAGCGCCATTTCATTAAGATCACAGCGCTGTTGCCTATTATTATTACGCTGCATCGGAAATCGTCCACATCTTATCGCTTCACCTAGGTCAGCAGCCGGCCCAAGCGCACAATCCTAACAGCACTTATTGTAAGACTCCCCCTAACAGCTACCCGATATCGCTTGGGTCGACGAGGCAAGTGACGGCCGTCGTATCCACGGTGACTACATGTGCCCACCTGTGGTAATAGAAGAAGAACAGGTAACTTTGTACAGGAATCAATTACTAAAATGTAATAAAAAAATTCTGTAATCTTAGATTATTGAACATTATAAATATGAATGTACATCTTTGTAAGATCTGTTTATTAGTCAGAAAACTAGCCTCGTACACAGGTCGCATGTGTATGGATATGCATATTGCAAACCCTGAAAGAGTATTTTTACCGGTTCTCTCAAAAAGATGGAATTGGCGAAAATTGTTGTATACAATCTCACGTAGATCATAATAAAGATTATGATTAATACCATTTTCCTCCACATTTTTGAGGAAAATTATTCGGACAATTAATGACCATTATTTTAGCAAATTAGGACACAAGCTTTTGGTATAAAATTGGATTCACTGAGTCCAATACTCAAATTTATGGGTCAAGCCAGAGTTGAAAGAAAATATTGGGCGAGACGAAATCGAGCCCAATATTTTTCCAACTCATGGCCGCAGAGACCAATAAATTTGGGATGAGACGAAAAGAGAATCCAATTTTATCATTATTATGTTTTGAGAATCTTGTGTCCTATATACTATACACATTTCATTTTGCCCAATAAAATCCTCACACGGCAGCTATGCAGAGTGTGAGGTGATCTGGCCACCCTCGTTTAGCTGGGACAGAAACAGATTTAAAACTACAAGAAACCATAAGCTATAGAAGAAGATGCGTGGAATCTGCAGACCAAATAAGTACCAATAGACCACTGGGAAGCACTGAAAAACAGCAAAAGTATGGAACTACCAAAACACTGGGAATCACCAGTAGCATGTAATCACCAAGAAATGGACCGCCTTAATAAAAAATATAATTAAAAAAAAAAGTGGAGAAAACCACATAAGACTTGCAAATCACCTAACACATCCAACACCATTAAACAATCAAACACAGGAACCATAAAAAGGCCATGGGCCCAGCCAGCATTCAACTAAAATACATCAAAACAACAGGAGGAACCCACATAACACTGAAAACCACCCAAAACATGGAACCACCAAAACACATGGGAAACATAAAGCAATGGGAATCACCAAACACTGGGAATCGCCAAACACTGGGAATCGCCAAACACTGGGAACCGCCACACACCGGGAACCGCCAAACACTGGGAATTGCCAAACACTGGGAACCTCTAAAAACACTGGGAACCAACACAAACCACTGGGAACACCAAAACACTGGGAACAATCAACACTGGGACACTGCACAACCCTGGGAACCAATCAAACACTGAACCAAACCATCTGGGACAGTAAAAAAGGAGACTAACTCATACAAACACACCACAAAAATGAAACATTGCATCAACAAATTCAAGTCAGCGAGTGCATAAATATGGATTTTTGATTTTCATCACCAGGGTTAACACCGTCCTAATCTTCAGTGAGAGCTGAGTTGCAGTAAAGGGATAGGGATTGGAGTCCAAACGTGGTTGAAAAAAAAAATTGGCACCCAGGGGGGGGTGTTTTTTTGCTGGCATTTGATGACTGAACTCTCATTTTTATTGGTCTCTTACCATGTGTGTATAGTAATATATGGACGGAGATTTATCAAAACCAAATAATGTAATAAGTTTCCCCCAGTATAGTATGACAAGCTAAAAAGCGTCAAACGTATTGGTCACAATGCGTTGTTTTATTAGACAGTTAATTTAACACAACACGCAGGGGAGGGCGGCCAAAGAAAGAAATCCAAATTCAGACGTCGCCATTGGTTGTTTAACACGTAAAAGCGAAATCTTGACGAAAAATCTGAATTTTTGATATTGTTGTCAAGGAATATTTTCTTATCCAAAAACCAAAAAAAAAGAAACGTTGGAGTTGAAGAATCAACTCCACTGGAAGGGTTATTCTGAAAAAAAAAAAAAAAAAAAAAATTTTTTTGTATGAAAACGAACGTGACGAGGTTCGATATGTGGGTCATGGGAACACCCATGACTGACCAACATCAAAGCACCCAAATTGGTTTGTTGTGTTTGCAATCAGTATGCTTGTATTTCCTTTGACATTTTGGTGAATTGATATAATGAACGAAGGCTTGGCCGCCACCGCCCTGACAAAACGTTGCTAAGAAAACGAGAAGCGGAAAAAAAAAAACGTGTTGCTTTCAGGACAAAGCTTAAACAATGCGTTGCTAATGAAAGAACCGCGCTTACTAATTAAAGCAACGCGTGCTATAATGAATGCAACGCGGTGCTTTAACAAGCAACGGTTTGCTAATGAAAGCAACGCGTGCTATAATGAAAGCAGCGCGGTGCTTTCAACAAGCACGCGTTGCTATAATGAAAGCACCGCGTTGATAATTAAAGACACTATCAGTTGATTTGAAAACTATTTGAAATTTGCAGGCATGGAATAGCTTAATAGTGAAGGATTAAAGTCTGAACAAGTACCTTTCCAGCTGGAGAATGGATAGAAAGGAATAAAACGACAGTGTTACAAGATACGATTCTCCATTCAATTACGTGTTGTAGTAGTAAGCGTCCGAACGGACAGTAGTAATGATAAAATCTCCGATTCTGTCCTATTAGGTTGATTCTGGTCGTATCATTGCCAGGGACCTATGTTAGGTACCTTGTACTTGTTCACATACATGCAAAAATTGATTTTGATTTTGATGATTTTTTCGATTTGCTGATTTAACAAATCATGATTGTGTCTTTAAAGCAATTGGCGTTGCGATAATGAAGCAACCCCCGGGGTGGTGCTTTCACAAGCAACGCGTTGCTTGTCGATTTGAAAAAAAATGAAAGCACCGAGTGCTAATTAAAGCAATGCGTTGATATAATGAAAGCACGCGGTGCTTCCCAAGCAAACGTGTTGCTAATTGAAAGCACCGCGTTGCCTAAATTAAAGCAACACGCGTTGCTATACTGAAAAGCAACGTCCGAGGTTGCTTTCACAAGCAACGCGTTGCTAAATGAAGCAACGCGGTTGCTTTTCATAAGCAACGACGTTGCTATAATTGAAAGGCAAAGCGGTGATTTCACAAGCAACGCGTTGCTATAATAAAAGCAACGCGGTTGGCTTTCACAGCAAACGCGGTGCTATAATGAAAGCAACGCGGTGCTTTCAATAAGCAACGCGTTGCTATAATGAAAGCAACGCGGTGCTTTCATAAGCAACGCGTTGCTAATGAAAACAACGCTGTGCTGAGCCACCCAACCAATCAGAAAAGAATAAAGTAGCACGTTCATTAAAGCACTCCAATTAGGAAGGAAAGAGGAAAACAAAGCACGCGTTGTATGTACTGTACACTTTTCCCATGTTAACTAAGCAAAGCGTTGTTTTATGAAAGCAACGATGGTGAGACAATCACGTTATGACCGTAGCACAAAAGTCCTTAACTGTTAGATGCTCACATTCTTGAAATCAGATTTTCAGAATTATGACTCGACGGCTACCGACCTTAATAACCCACGTTGATACTTGTTAGAGTCGATGTTTCATCAAGGACCGTTTTAAATTGGAAGTGATGTTTGGTACATTTAAGGTCTAATTCTTCATCAGAAAACACTTTGTTTTCTCATATTCTCCAAAAATATCAAAATTATGCTTGTATTCCGGATTAGCGAGTTATTAAAGTCGAACATCTAGTAAATCACATTTAGTTGGTATATCCAATAAGATATAGATTTTTGTACAATTTACGTTACAATTGTGCAGATTTTTCCTGGTAAGGTCCGGCATCTCCAGACAAATGTACCTATTGACCCACCATGCTTCCCATCAGTTTTTTGGCATCGGTATTATGTGGGTTGCCTTTAGTCCGATTATTGTCTCCACCGGCAATCATGGTTTCAAGTCGGTTAAATCAGCA